>JAEQML010061168.1:0-26093 GCA_016904865.1 Pissodes strobi | reverse complement strand
GTATGAATAATCAGATATAATGTTTAAATTAAGTATTATAAATCATATTAAAGTTATGGGTTATTGTGATTTTATTTATAATTAATTGGATTTTGCTGATTGTAAGTGCTTATGATTAACATTTGGTGAGTACCTATCTTTTGTTTACTAAAATATACCTAATTAGATTATACGGCTTTTTCAAGTATTTACAGGAAATAAAGCATAAAATTAATACAAATGTGTTCTTCTGTACTTATTGAAGACTTTACTTATGTTAGTTACCTCAATATAAACAACAATCAAATAAATATAAATCTACTTTTATGATGGTTTTCCTTCTTGTTTACTGCACATACACAGAAGTTTTTCTACTACAACAATCTTCAGCAAAGCACCTTTAAGATTTGGCAAGTTTTTGATCATCTTCACCACAACTTCCCTCTTCTATTATTCCAACCAAAATTCACTTGTTTCACTTAGGTAGACAGTTTTGTTGTAAAAGCATCGGCTAATCTACAACTCCACAAAAACAACTTTTTGTTGGAAAATAACTAAAGGATGGAAAAGTATTTTCATGAAACATATTTTACGTTTTCGTCAGACAAAATTCAGAATCATAAACAAGTAAAACTTTAACCTCACATCTCGATCTAGTTAATTTTGCTAACAATAAGTGTAGATATATCTCTTTTTAGATCCATGTGAGAAAAAGAGATAAACATAACAACACCAATCTCTCCATAAGCAAAATTAAGCCAAACGTCAAAATCCGCCGGCACGCGGCGGTAAATTCAAATTTGGGAATGTTTTCTGTGAAATTTTGCACTCTTATCACGTTATGTTGTCAGTACCTTAATAGCTATCGATCGAGCTAATGTCAGCATTTAACAATAAGGCTAAAACAGATTTCCAATTCATCATTTTGCGCTCGAGAAGTAGAAAATGCTTGAATTTTAGCTTTGCCTCTTAACAAATTTAGCCGCGACATGGCGGATGGGCGGAGCTTAGCCTCTATTGTCAACACTGTTTTGTATAAAGCCACTGTAGTGTGATCCAAACACGTAAAGTTAGTATTGCGAAATAGCGCACCAAGCTTCTGTGAGCCTAATTTTGCGATGTTAGCAACATGGTCATGCCAGGACATATTGCTGTTGTTAGAGACGCTCAGTAGTCCGATTGACGAGAAAGAATAAATGGTCGATTTTGCCATAATGATGTCAGAGCCCGCCGGCCGTATTGTCTTTCTTGGTAAACGCGGCTGCTTGGGATTTTGCCGCATTGAACTGAACTAAATTTCTGTCGTCCCAAGTTCGAACTTTTTCCAGATCTTGATCAATTGTTGTAATTTGCTCATGTCTGCGCTGATAAATCTCAGTGGCAGGTAAAGGTTTTTCCTATCTAAATTGGGAGACAAGAGTAATGTCATCTGCACAACTGTAAACAGAATTATTTGTTTCGGTCAGCAGGTCATTAATATAAATGAGGAACAGAGTTGAGGAAAGTATTGCACTCTGAGGCACGCCCGAGCTAGTAGTGAATGTGTCTGAGATGTATCCATCAACTGCAAAGTTCAGAGATCGGTTCCTAAAGAAACTGGCAAGCCAGCTACAGAGAGACGCTAGCAGTGCGAAGGACAGCAATCCATCATGCCAAACTCTGTAGAATGCCTTCGAAATATCCGACGCAATCGCTCGAATATCTCCGTAGTTCTCAATTGCTCTACGCCGTATATGATTGACATAGGCCAATATATCTCCTGTCGATCTCTTTTTGCGAATGCCGTAATAGTTATCGCTAATTATTCTGTTGGTCTCGTGGTACTTGAGCAATTGCTGATTGAATGACTGGAGATTATTGGAAGCAAGACAATTGGGCGATAATCTGAGGGCGTAATTTTCTAGCCTTTTTTTGGAACATTTCTCACTCGAGCAACTTTCCAAAAAGATGGGTAAATCCCTTTTCGATAAGATAAAGAAGAAAGTCTGGAAAAAATGGGTGTTAGTTTGTTGGCGCAGGTCTTTAACACGTCCGGTCCTGATGCCTTTTGCGTATCTAGTTCATTGAGGATTTTACGAATATCACGGTGATTAAACTTAACTTCTGCCATGGTAGTGCCAAGATAACACACTGTAATTCAAGGGACAGCTTATGGATGTTTGTTACTGGACATATGGCATGTTCAGTGGATATCCATAATTTATTCAAGCGACATTCAATGGAGATCCATTGCACTATACAAAAGACACACGCATGGATATCCTTCTGGATTCAAACTCTTGTCCATAGGGGTTACATGTTGGGATGCATTTCGGACATGTTTTATTAATAATTTACTCTCGATTGTATAGGGTTATTTTTATATTTCGATATTTTTTAAATTATAAAAAAAATAAAAGGCTGAAGGTTCTGAATCATTAAAATTTCTAATCAAAAGTTTAAAAATATTCCAATACTTATTTGGAATCAGAGAAAAGATCTTTTTATATATACAGGATGTTCTATAAGAAAATTGACAACCTGAAAAATGACAAATTTTGCAAAAAAACCCTGTTTAATAAAATAAAGTACATATAATGAAAAAAAAAACACGTGTGCACTACGTGCGCATATCAGAAGTGAAACTTCTTAGTTAAACGCCCTAGCCTTATACATATCGTAACGGATTTGGTTAGAAGCACTTTTTTTAAATATAGCACTCAATTAACAAAAAAGGAAGGCCTAAATGAAATAAAAATGATCTTCATAAAAGTTTCGCTTATGTCTTGATAAGGTAATAGAGCAAATCCCATATTTTTTGCTTGTAAACTAACAAAGATATCACAATAAAATATCGTAACGCATTTCGTTCCGCTGCCAGCGCGGCAGGCCGCGGCCTCTCGTCGTGTCGCGACCTTCAAATTTCACTCCCGGCGCGCGTTAAGAAGTTTCACTTCAAAAATAACATATCCGGTGGCGTTACACAGAGTCACTACAGATCACAGAAACAATAATAATTATGCACTAGCACTGGTTATATCTTACCGGATACCGACAAGGGAACGCACGACTTTTAAAATAATCGAATTATTCTAATAATTATTTAATCAAGAATAACAAAAAGATACAAAAAATGCACGTAACTGACATTGCCTAAAAATAATTGTTGTTTCCCTCCCACGCACCAAATGACATTTGACAAGTGACATACATGAAATACGAATTACGATCTAACGGCGTATTCGATTGGTGGAAATAGTACTCCACAAATATGGTTTTATCCTCCTTTAACAATAAAAGAAAGAAAATAATCCCAACCGAAAATGAAATGAAACTAGTCATTTGGATTCATTTGACTGCGAGATAAAATAAAACATTGTTGTTGGTATATGTCCACGTGATCTTCCAATTGAAATTACACACACGATCATTGAAGATGTAATCCTTTTCTTTTTCCTAAAAGGAACAAGGAACTAACGCAAAGTCGGAGATCAGGGCGCTTGTTATGTTGAATTTTTATTTTTAACTTATCTTGTTTTAAGTGAAAACTTCTTTAGGCGCGTTTTGCAATTTTTTTGTGGGGGTTGAATGAGGCCTAGCCGTCACGCGTCATGCTCGGATATGTAACGCTCCTTATACTGGCATGTTCCCGTATAGGTAGAGGGTCGAAATTTTCAGGGGATGTAGCCGGGGTAAAGAGAAGATCCTGGACGAAAACGGGACCCCGTACCCCCCCACGTTTGGCCAAGGGAGGGGAGAGAAGGAAAAACTTAAATAATTAATTCCGGGAGAACGGGAAGAGGTACGGGGTCGAAATTTTTACGGTAGGTGCGCCTCATGGGGGGGCCGTACGGGTGGGGGCTCTAATTTAAGGGGGGATTTTTGGGGGAAAATCGTTTTTTGCCCGTATCTGTGCAACGAAGGCTCGTATCGAAATTCTGACAAACGATGACCCCGCCTGTTGAACTTTTCACTTCTGTCGTGCGGTCTTAAGCACACACCAATTTTTTTTTGGTTTATTCGGATATATATCGGATGTCCAATGGACATAAAATAAACGACTATACATTGACACACCACAAAAGGCTTTCCAATGAATGTTGATTTTGTGCCCGTGGATATACTGGACGATATTTGAACAAAATTCGGATGTCCTAGCGACATCGTGTGCTATCTGGGTGTTGATGTTGGATGTGGTGGGAATAACCTTGCTTTGGGGGACGTTTAAGGTAGAGTGCGATGAAAACGTTTTGGCGAGTATTTTTGCTTTTACCTTGGCTGTAGTCGTCGTGATGCCTCGTTAGTCTGTCACAGTCAGTCCCGAAGCAGTCGTCTAACCAAAGAAATCTAGGTAGAATTCTCTTAGATCGTCCCAGTTTGCACAATTGTAAATCCAGGTTTTATGAGGCAATGTAGGAGTGGCAATTCACAAACCGTTGTAATAAGTCTGTGGTCAGAGGTACCTAATGGTGGACCAACTGTAAATGTGTACTGGTCATGATTTGTGGTTAGAAAAAGATCTAGGAGGGCGGCAAATTCGCCCCTCTCTGAGATCCGAGTTGGTTAGTCTACAAGTTAAGTCAGTCTGCAGCTGATGGCAAATGTTTCAGCTTTTATAACTTCGTTGTTGGTCTTGTTGTGATGTTTGAGCCAGTTGGCGTTGTGGGCATTGAAATCTCACAGAACGATGATTTCTGAATTGGGGTGATCGTCCTGTAGTGAATCAAAAGTGATAGCTAGTGTTGTAAAAAAGCGTTTGTAGGCATAGGAACTTGGTTAATCCCTTGGCAGTGAACTTGAGCCACATGTCGTCAAGGTCGTTCGGTTCAAATGTTTCCTCGCGGTGACAGGAAAGTTCGCTTAGGGCAAAAAGGCATATTCCGAGCTTCCGTGAATGTAAGTCGTAACCAGGATAGGTGTAGTTTACTGTTGTTGTTGTAGAACTTACTTACTTGTATTTCTGTAAGGGATAATATGCGTGGTTTATTTGATTGTAGATGTTGGTGCACCGAATTAATGTTTTTATTTAGGCCTCTTATGTTGCAGAAATCTATTCTAAATTAGTTCGGCTTTTTTGCTGTCTGTGAAATGCTGCATCAAGGGCCCGCAGGGCCACCCCGCGCACGGAGATGCGAATGGCCAGAAAGTTTAAAGCGAAACGTCATTCGATAAAAACCACTTATCACTCCCCATTTCTGGAGGGGTGGTCCTTTACCGAACGATGCGATTAAGCTTATGCATCTACCAAGGCCGCTTCCACTGGACACATCGGCCTCAGACTTATTCCTTTGGTGGTCCCTAGTATGATAGGGGTGTAAGTGGGGTTTGTTGGGTCACTCCCCAGTGATCAGCTCTGCGGTGTTCTGCAGCCAGGAGAAGAACGATGGGATTTGATGGGGCAACTCGAAATGGCAGGGGAGTCACTCCCCGTCACAGTTTGAGGTTCCAATAATCCAGCGATAATTTAGCATCTTTGAATGACGTTTGAACCCATGGCAGCATAGTAATAACATTGATAATGAGTCGCCTAACTGTTGGACTTTTAAACCACTTACTTGCTTTGTCCTTTCCTAAATAGAATGGAAATTCTTGCCTATCTTCAGCGCTTTCAGTACGTCTTTTCATGCTTCTAAGTGACGATCAACTACACACTAATTACTCGAAGTCGGAGACAATTTGTGTCCGAACAACTACACGAAGCGAGAGGATAGTAGCGTGCCTTATTATCAAATAAAGCTGGTCTATCAGACTCTGCCAGACTAGTGGAGGATTAAACATTATCTGCTCATACGGTTTGTTCCTAAATCATCAAAATTAGTTTATTTATTTTATTTAATGAACATTCAATATACATACTATATTCTTCTTTTTCATAACAAAATTTCAGCTCAATTAATAAATAATGATGATTCTATGTAAGTAGGTGAAATTTTAATCTTCAAACGTTAATACCCTTTTCCCATTACATACCAAATGAGGATAATCCAATATTTTATTGTGTTGTTCACATCGTATTTTGTGTGCTTTTTGGTACTGGTAATTAGTACCAGTAAAAATTGTGCCCTAGAACGTGATAATCAAAAGTTCTTTTGTGCTAAGTGCTAGCGGGATACTACACATTTCCGAAGTGTGATAAAGCACAGGCGTTTTAAGGAGCCTTTTATGTGCAGTGCATGGTTTTACAAACGGTGTTTTTAGCGAACAAGCACGTTGATTTTTACCATTTGTTGAACGTCTGAACAAGTAACGCCGCCGCCGGTCCGCAGAGTGCAGCAGAGGCCCCAGACCAAGCTTCACCTTCGAGAAAAATTAACTCGCAGTGAGTAGACGATTTGGAAACCTGTCTCTGTCCCACTTCAATATCAAAGTTAACTGTTCGATAAGTGCATCCAGATCCCGGGTACCAGTGGATTATTTGCTACAAGAGAGTAAGAATTTTCCCTGATATACTGTATTTTGGTGTGACATAATTAAGCCTAATGAATCTTGTTTGATAAATTATTATTAACTGAAACATTTTTCATTTTCCGTTCGGTCTTCTAAGACAAATTTAGAAAATTATTATAGAAATTAATTTGATGTCTGAAACTTATAAGCGTATCCCAGTAGATCAACTAAGACAAACTGCTGAGACTGTTTCTCTTTTAGATCCTGTAAATAATATTGTAAACAACATGTCGGAAAATTTAAGAGCACGAGCTAACTTAATTAGACCTTTTAGCGGTGAATCGAATCATTTGAAATATTTTATCAAGAATACCCATTCTTTTTACCAAATTTATTATGCTGGTGATGAAGCTCAGAAAGAATTTGTATTTTCTGGAATAAATATTAAAATCATAATCGAAGCAGGATTATTTTTAGTGACGCGTCCAGATCTAGATACATGGGATAAAATTAAATAGCTCTTAGATTCAAATTTGGTGATCAACATTCTATGGCAGACTTAACTCAAGAACTTATATAAATGAATAGGCAACCTAGGGAAAATATTTATAACTATTTAGAGAAATGAAAAGCACCGTCTATAGATAGTCCGCTCACTCGAGCGTGCCGCGGAAAATTTCCCTCTTGCCTGCGCAAATCCCTCGCCCATCGGCTACACGTCAATGTCACGCAAGTACTTTCGCGATCGGACGGTGTGAATTTATTGTTACGGAATAGTTTTCGCACGCTTTACGCTATAAGCTATTTTTAAGATGAAAAGCGTAGTTTTTCTTATTGTACTGTTGATGACTGTTGTGTAACTACATGTGATTTCTCCCTCTTTCTCTCTTATGGGATTGGTAAAGAATTATTCAATTTTTATGAGACGATGTGAAACTAACCGAAAGTTGATTCGGCGACTAACCCAATCTTACCAAATCTATTAAAATTGATTATAATTCTATCTGAACCGGTTTAAATGACTAAAATAAGTTGAGACAAAGTAAAACTAACTGAAAGTTGAATAGACGACTAACCAAAACTAACCAAATGTATTAAAATTAATTATAACGTATCGGAACCGGTTCAAATGTCCCAAGTAAGTTGAGACTAAGTGAAACTAACCGAAAGTTGATGTGACGACTAACCCAAACTAACCAAATCTATTAAAATTGATTATAACGTATCGGAACCGGTTTAAATTTATAAAATAAGTTGAGATTAAGTGAAACTAACCGAAAGTTGATTCGACGACTAACCCAATCTAACCAAATCTATTAAAATTGATTAAAACCTATCGAAACCGGTTGAAATAACTAAAATTAGTCGAGACAAAGTGAAACTAACTGAAAGTTGATTCGGCGACTAACCCAAGCTAACCAAATCTATTAAAATTTATTTTAACGTATGGGAACCGGTTCAAATGTCTAAAATAAGTTGAGACTAAGTGAAACTAACCGAAAGTGGATTCGACGACTAACCCAATCTAACCAAATCTATTAAAATTGATAAAAACCTATGAAATGACTAAAATAAGTTGAGACAAAGTGAAACTAACTAAAAGTCGGTAAGACGACTAACCAAAACTAACCAAATGTATTAAAATTGATTATAACATATCTGAACCGGTTCAAATGTCTCAAGTAAGTTGATACTAAGTAAAACTAATTGAAAGTTGATTCGACGACTAACCCAAACTAACCAAATCTATTAAAATTAGTTATAGCATATCGGAACCTGTTCAAATGACTAAAATAAGTTGAGGCTAAGTGAAACTAATCGAAGTTGATTAGACGACTAACCAAAACTAACTAAATGTATTAGAATTGATTATATCGTATCGAAAACAACTCATATAAATAAAATAAGTTGAGACTAAGCGAAACTAACCGAAAGTTGACTCGAAGACTAACCCAAACTAACCAAATCTATCAAAATTAGTTATAGCTTATCGGAACCTGTTCAAATGACTAAAATAAGTGTGAAACTAACCGAAGTTGATTAGACGACTAACCAAAACTAACCAAATGTATTAAAATTGATTATAACTTATCGGAACCGGCTCATATAAATAAAATAAGTTGAAACTCGATAAAGAAGTATTCACTTCAATCACGTGGTGTACTGTGCTACTCGATACGCGCTTGTCTTGAGAATCCCAGATTAAGCAAAAATTATCGAAACTAACTTTAATTAATCAAACAAGCGCATTGAGATGAGCGCGCTACACGCTTGACCAACCCTGCCTAACACAAAACTCAACTAACAAACATAACCAAAAAAAAAAACATGTCTTGTCAACGACGGGAATCGAACCCGGGCCGTAGTATCACAAGCACAGAAGCTGATCCTAAATTGCAACTGCGCAAGATTGCAAATAGTTATACCGCAGACGCTATACGCTTGTATAGAAACGCAAGCAATATAAGGAAATAAAATATAGTCAGCAAGAGAAATAATCATGAGCCTCAAATTGTCTTCTCGACCTTTGATACAGATCAATGAATAATATTAATTCTTATCAGCTTAATATTGTCAAATATAATAATTCATAAAGCTATTATCTAATTATCACCCTGTCCCAAGTTTGAACTTGAACTTGGGAATTATTTAATAAACATTAAAAGCAAACTATAAACAACGCGAGCAGTCAACGGGAGCGATTATGAACCTTAAGCATGCAATGATCAGCAATTTCTCTAATATAAATACACTGACAAACCTTCAGTTCGTCAGACTTTTGGTCTCACCTAAACCAGCTCCAGGGTTAGTCACATGACTGCTTTTGGTTCAATCCGCTCTTTGGTTAGTCACATGATTGCCAAAGTTATAATCCTTTTCCTACCCCAAACCTAGTACTTGGTTAGCCACATCGACTGCTAAGACTAGGGGTTTCATTAACCACAGTAGAAAAGTCGAGTCTGTCAAAGTTCTTCGAGTGAAGTTTCTAAGTAGTCTGTCAAGTAGTTCAAAGTGTACTGTCCAAGTGCTCTTATATACCTTAACATTAAATAAAACACAACACAACATAAGATAAACTATATTTACAAAGCAGTGACCAAAAGGACCTATAAACAATTCATAAAACATACCTCAAGTCGAGAAAGCATGCGCACCTTAATAAGTGGGCATAGGCTAGTCTCATTAAGTTTCTGACCAGTAAACGCTGTTAAAACTCTATCGTTGGGTCTTTGACCAATACACATTGTTAATCTTTTCTCATTTAGTTTATCTAATATACTTTATTGTTTTTTTAAGTGCTTTCTTTATCTTCGCTTCTCACCTTACGTAAAGAATCCCGTACTACCATGGGAGTTATACCCCTGCACGCTGAGTAAGGCGTGGTATCGCGATTCAAACGTATGATGACGGATTGGTGGAGGCATTAAGAAAAAAAATTAAAAGAACTGTCATCACGAATACTCGCGACACGTGGTGGAGCAAGCCGGTTTACGTCAAACACGGTGTTTTTATTAAATTGAATTTATTGTTTTCCTGACAAATTGGCGGAGATATTTTTTTATATTTAAAGCACGTAAATAATGAGATAAGTCAAAAACAAGTAAAATTATAATTTAAAATTCAAATCACGCGCCTGTAATCATTCGCGCAGTGTTGTTCGGCAAATAAAACTAATGAAACTCAAACATTTTTATTTACAATGATAGGGCAATTTTAAACTACGCGCGTTCAAGCTACGTCCATTGCTGCATACACGTTGCCATCTTGCGGCGGACGCTAAAAGCTGCAAGGTCATTCAATCCAAGCGCCACCGTTAGTTGGGAAAGGTCAAGAATAGAACCGCATGGTGTGACCAAGGCCAGGTCCGTATCTGCAAGGAAAAAGATAATAAATTAAATACAACTGAGTGTTAAATTAAAATGGAGCAATACAACAGATTTGTATAGGAGAAACTAAAGGAAACAATGGAGCAAGAAGCAGGAGAAATTAGTGAAGATGACAAAGATAAGGAAAATAAAATTATATATGGAACAAGTACGCAAGTAAAATAAGAAACTAAAGAAGAAACAAGCAAAAACAAAAATGGGAGGTGGGATCAAAGTCTCAATGTAAATAAAAGTTGTACATAGTGAAACATAAATAAGCATAATATATACCCAAGTGTTATTAAGACAAATATATAGATAAAAACACTTAGGAGGTTAAGGAACTGTATATAAATAGACAATACACATAGTACATAGGAGTTATGAAGAAAAATCTAGAAAAAGTCGTATTAAGTGAATATTAATGAGAAGATTAGTATATGCAAAATAAATAGGTGAAAATAAGGTGAAGATATTCATAATAAAGCACAAGTGAATGGCCCAGTTGCAGAATTATCGTATTCGAGAAAAGCAGGAAAACTGAGTTGCTATTAAAACTGTGTATTGAGAGGATATACAGGAGGAATAAATGTGTATACGACGAAGTATTATAAAGTAAAGTGTTCTCCGGCCTAAAAAAGACTGCCACGATGGATTATTTAAATTTAGGCATCGGAAAGTTGAGCATATACGGACTGAAGTATAGCTGGCTGACGTAAGGAAGTTAAGCAAAAAATTTTGGTACCGCAGAAGCTCAGATAAAATGTTTACATAAGCAAGAAATGTTTACGTAAAGCATGAAGAATATAGAAGAAGCATACATAAGTTGGAGAAATATAGAAGAAGATGTTTATGAGATAAGAAGAGTACATAGTGAGGGAATATATAAGCAAAAGTTGTGTATGTAAAGCATACATAAGGTGAAATAATGGAGAAATGTTTATATAATGTGTTAAAAGAGAGCATACGTGGATATATAAATAATAATATAATGTCCTATATTTTGTACATAAAGCTAGTCACATAATGAAGCATTGATAGATAAGCATAGAGACATAGATAGTTTAACTTATCACTGCCTCCTGATAAATAATGAAATAATGTAATAACTAGTCCCGTAATCATAAGTATGGATATGCAGAGAATAGTGTTCACATAAAGTATGGAAAAAGAGTTGCATACATAAGAGAAATAATAAGGGAAACTTGTTGAGAAGCATACAGATGTTGAAACAATTGAGGAAATATATAAAGATATGTATATATACTACGAGTTTAAAAATAAAACATACATATATAAGAAAGTAGTAAATACGGAAGAGATAGAATAAAGTACAGATTAAGTAAAGAATAAGGAAACCTAAGATATGGGAATGTAATAAAGAAATTAGAATAGATATAGGCGTATAGAGAAACAATGTATATATATCAGAAAGAAGAATTAAATATCAATTTACCAGATCCTTGTGAGTTTGGGTCAATCATCTCAGAAGGTACAGATGTGCACAGACGCCAGCAGTCCCTCGAGTATTCAGAAACCAGTGCAAATAACTATCCAGTAATGGGTTACGAGAGAAGTATCCAAGGTCTGCAATAATCCAGACCTAAAAAGCGAAGAAATGTTTAAGAAAAATGTAACAAAAAAAAAGCTATAATTAATCTTCACATAACCACTTCCATGTTAAACTAACAGTAATACACATCATCTACAGCTTGGAATGGAATTAATAACATTGATAAAACCTGTCTTTTTAATATTCAAGCCCCACATTCCATAAAATGGAGTATATTGCCGAATGGCTCAGTGACAGTTGCCACACCCTTTCCAAGAAATTCAAACTCATGCATCAAACACCCTTAGATTAGAGTTTTTATGCTCTAGCATCCATTCTCATTCTACAAGAGTCCGAAAATAATGATTATAGGAAATACAACACTTACCTTTTGGCTTCAAAGCACCTGCCAAGATTCAAACTTCATAGGCAAATCCCTGGTCACATTGAAAAAAACTGCATCTGGCAGGAACATAAAACCGACCAAAAGGTGCAAAATCAAACAAAAATCTTCGTCATTATATCAATGTAACAAATTTTAATGGTAATTTATTTGATCTAGGCGGTACACAACGCAAAAAAACGCTACAGTAGAAATAAATGACGAATTAACAAATAGGACACGACAGCATTTTTCCCAGAGGTCAAAAAGTTCGAGGTTGACGAATTGACAGGGGTACCAGTCAAAGGAAAAAAACGATGAAAGCACCAGAACTACTCGGCGAATACTCGTTCAAGTAGAGATGGGGCAGACATATCGATACTCAACAAGGGACACGAAGCAAAGATGGATACTTTCTCAGCAGTTTTCAAAGGGCGCCATCTGGCCACCAAGAAGTGAGGGACAAGCCAGAAGAAAGAAAATATTGTAGCGTAAAGTATAAGATGCCTTTTATTTATTAATGTTACATATTAGACTAATTGACTGTGCGATATTTCATGGAACTAAAATCGGTAAATTGTGTGTAGATAAACATTTTTAAATATAAATATGGTCAGCAAACATAAATGAGTCGATTAAGAGACTATAAAAAGTCAGCATATTTTTGTATAAGTCAACAAGTATTACTGAGTCTAATAAACAGCTATAATAAGAGACATAAAATGCAGCGAGTAAATATTAGTCTCAAAAACAGGACCGTAATTTAATATTAGATGTACAAAATAATTTAACATAATTAATAATTTTTTTTATAATTACCTGCAATAGTGGTACTCTAGTTAAATAATAGAGAACAGGACCGTATTTATACAAGTTAACAAAAGTCTATATTTAATAGGAGACTATAACTAAATAATATAAAGACAGCTAGTATGATTCTAGAAAGAAATAAGTCATGTAAACTCTTTTGTAGAATTGTAAATATCTGAGATAATTTATAAAATGGTGATATTACGGTTATGATAAATGTGGTAATCCAAAAATCAACTTTCATGGGGTGGACGCTTCCTATGCAGGCTGATTTACTCAATTCAAGCAAGATATCATTGAAATACAAGTATCAGTATTTTATAAGGAGTCGATAAATTGTGTCTAAACGCGGATTGACAAATAGGCGTCTATTTGACAGTCAACGGTAAAGTATAGATATTTCAAATATGCAAAATACTAAGTGGGGAATTATACACTCTACTTGTTCTCTGTCAATCTAGAATTAGAGTTAAGTATAAAATTTCAAAGACAATTTATAAAAAATATGTTTCTTTTTTTATGTACCAAGCACCAGTGGATGTCCATACTAGTCTCTCCAGCAGGCTCTTACTTATGATACCCTCAAAACAGTTTCATGGTATGTCAATGCTAAGACATATAGACTGCAGTGGAGGCTAGAGGAAGTTAGCCTGGATCCAGAAAGTAACAAGACCACTGATGGATATTTTTTTATGTTCTATAAATTGTAATATCACATAATATTATGCGGCAAGTTTTTTCGAATTGAGGTCTTTCTTTTTTTGAGCTCTAGCGGGCGCATTAATGTTGGGGACCAACATTTTAGAGGGCGAGGGAACGTGTCAAATATAATAATTCATAAAGCTATTATCTAATTATCACCCTGTCCCAAGTTTGAACTTGAACTTGGGAATTATTTAATAAACATTAAAAGCAAACTATAAACAACGCGAGCAGTCAACGGGAGCGATTATGAACCTTAAGCTTGCAATGATCAGCAATTTCTCTAATATAAATACACTGGCAAACCTTCAGTTCGTCAGACTTTTGGTCTCACCTAAACCAGCTCCAGGGTTAGTCACATGACTGCTTTTGGTTCAATCCGCTCTTTGGTTAGTCACATGATTGTCAAAGTTATAATCCTTTTCCTACCCCAAACCTAGTACTTGGTTAGCCACATCGACTGCTAAGACCACAGTAGAAAAGTCGAGTCTGTCAAAGTTCGTCGAGTGAAGTTCCTAAATAGTCTGTCAAGTAGTTCAAAGTGTAGTGTCCAAGTGCTCTTAGATACCTTAACATTAAATAAAACACAACACAACATAAGATAAACTATATTTACAAAGCAGTGACCAAAAGGACCTATAAACAATTCATAAAACATACCTCAAGTCGAGAAAGCATGCGCACCTTAATAATTAGGTATAGGCTAGTCTAATTAAGTTTCTGACCAGTAAACGCTGTTAAAACTCTATCGTTGGGTCTTTGACCAATACACATTGTTAATCTTTTCTCATTTAGTTTATCTAATAAACTTTATTGTGGAGGCATTAAGAAAAAAAATTAAAAGAACTGTCATCACGAATACTCGCGACAATATCACTATCGCTTTGCCTCGCTTTTATAAGTTATTAAAAATAATAATTTTAGGAATAATAGATATTGGTTTAAATTCAGCACAACACAACTATTGACTAACATAAAACTGTCAAACACAGAAATGTACCATTTTAATTTAAAATCATATAGAATTAATGTATAAATCTGGCAACACAGCCTTGTCTACAAACCTGTCCTGCGCCGTCTGCGAGACTTCAACAAAAACAAAACAATACATTGAAAGTCGGCAGAGAAAAGTTGTAGCAATTACAGCAGATTTGTACAAGTTTTTAATGATTTTTTAGCGAAAAAAGTTACGAGTAACACAGTATACGTGATAGAAGTGAATACTTCGCTTTCGAGTCTCAACTTATTTTACTTTTTTGATCCGGTTCCGATACGTTATAATCAATTTTAATAGATTTGGTTAGTGTTGGTTAGCCGTCTAATCAACTTTCAGTTAGCTTCACTTAGTCTCAACTTATTTTAGTCATTTGAGTCGGTTCCGATACGTTATAATCAATTTTAATAGATTTGGTTAGTTTGAGTTAGTCGTCGAATCAACTTTCGGTTAGTTTCACTTAGTCTCAGCTTATTTTAGAAATTTGAACCGGTTCCGATACCATATAATCAATTTTTTTTTACTACTAACATGATAAATCACCATTATTTACTCCATTCCTCAAATGAGAAGTAACATTTCTCACCCTAGGTAAATAATAATATTAAAAAAAACCTAGGTCAATAATGAAACGGAAAATGTCAAAATGTCAAACTTGTTAGTTTGACAACTATAG
Source organism: Pissodes strobi (assembly GCA_016904865.1). Lineage (NCBI taxonomy): Eukaryota > Metazoa > Arthropoda > Insecta > Coleoptera > Curculionidae > Pissodes > Pissodes strobi. Next base: position 10,766 of record JAEQML010061168.1, on the reverse strand, counting down.
TTTGACAACTAGTTGTCATTTCGGATTATTTGAAAAATGAGTAGGAAATTATTAATTTCAAAATCTAATCAATTCAAATAATGATAAGGATTGTATCAGTGCTATTAGTAAAAAAAATATATACAGTATGACTCACTTTTCATGACTCCCCATAATATTCTTATTAATAATGCGATTTTGTCAAAATTTAGATGGAAAGAAGGGACTTTGTATGTATGGATCTGTCAGGAGATTATGTTACGATATCTGTCACTTAGACAACTGAACTTCCAGGCTACCTGATATTTCGAACTATTTGAAAAATAAGTAGAAAATGACTAATATAAAAATCAAATCGAATCAAATATGGTAATATATCAGTGTTAGTAGTAAAAAAAATTCTATATATACCTCGGTTGAGAAGGCCATTATTAACCTCGCACATTATATCCTTCGGCGCTACGCGCCTCAGGATATAAAAGTGCTCGGTAAATAATGGCTTACTTCTCAACCTAGGTATATAATATACTATTAATACATTTGGAGTATTTTGGCTAGTCGTCTAATTAACTTTCAGTTAGTTTCACTTAATCTCAACTTATTTTAGTCATTTGAGTCGGTTCCGATATATTTGGTTAGTTTGGGTTAGTCGTCCGATCAACTTTCGGTTAGTTTCACTTACTCTCATAAAAATTGAATAATTCTTTACCGATTCCATAAAAAAAAAGAGGGAGTGAGAGAGAGTCATATACGTTATCTCTCTTGCGAGACGAAAATTCCAAAACGTGTCGTTACATGCATGGCTTTGAAAAATCACTTTCATGAATCCAAAGAATATGGAAATAGCGTAAAATTTGTGTATTTATAATATTTATCTTCGCCCATATTATGCATATAAGTTGAGTTATAAGTAAGTTTGATCACTGTTTTAACCACTAATAAAGAATAAAAAAACCCTAAATGGAAAACATTTTTAATGTTTGAGTTAAGATATGGGTGTAGCACGGGTTAGTTGGTGATTTCAATTTTTTTTTTGTTAAAGACGACATCCACTGTTACAACGCATTTGTCATATTAATATTAATAGCAAAATGTTATAAGATATCGATAACTATCGACAACCGAAAATATCAGGTTAAAATTGTGCCATTGTCGGTATTTTCCTGTGATATTTTGTTAATTTGTGTTCGTAATTAAACAATACCAGTTGTTTTTGGGTTTCGTATTAACTTTATATACCTACTGGTATTTTTATCCATATCGTAGATAATATTTCGTTTATTATTTACTTATTTATTATAATACTTAGTCGGTTTACTACAAAGTAGTATCATTAATGAGCTATAAATGAGTCAGAGAATGTCAATAATTTTTCATAACAAATAATTAATCCAAGCATTAATACATAATCATATTCATATCATTTATTCCTAATAGAACGCTCCCCGTTTTAAAAGAATCGGTAGCGGCAATTGGACTATTCATATTGATCGTACACCGTAGCTGCACGCATTCGTTTACTGTACAGTGGCCGAGTGTGTTCAAGGTCAACGGGAGTATTTTCCACGGCACTCTGGAGTGAGCGGACTTATTAGAATATCTATAGACTGTGTTAAAAGCAATCGTTCAAAAATTATCTTTGAAAATAAGTTTAGATCCAAATTATGCCGCTGTTTCACAAATTTTGATTGGAACACATAAAAGCTAATTCACCTACTGAACTTAGAACTATTTCACTGGTACACAGACCTTATACTTTAGACAATTCAATACCTTTTGTATTAAATTACCAAGGCCAAAACAAACCTCTCGACCCAAAACCCATTTCACAAAATAATTATCGATCTTTTAAAAATATACCTAGTACAAGTTTTCAAACCTCACCAAACCTAATCTTTCCTTCTGAGCCCATTAGCATACAACAAAGACCAAATTGGCAACAAGTGCAAAGGTTTCCTAGTTTTTTGTCAGTTTTTGGAAAAGCCCCGCAGAAAGCCTTTGTATCTAAACCCAGTCTGCCTCTTGATAAACCAACACGCATGTCCGGTGTTTCAATAATTCCAAACATCAATCACAACAAAGATTCCAGAGCTCTAACCATTCAGGTTACAACCCTAATTTCTTCAGGTCCAACCATCACACTGAACCTTCGACGAAATAAATCATCTTTATTCAACTAATCTAGTGGAGTTTGGCCAAGAACAATTCGAGGAAGAAATCCGGGAACAAAATGAATTTCTGGAATTAGACAACGTATATAAACACGACATTGATTCAGAACATATACATTTTCTCATTTTCACAGAAATCAAAGACCAACCTTGGCTTTAAATAGCTATCAGATGAATCAATTGGCTTTTATAACAATAAATGACCCCCTTGCAAACAATTAATAGATGCAGGTAGCCATGGTTCCCATATAAGACCTTATATTGCCGAAAATTATTTTCCGAATCTCATAATAATAAATACACAAAACAAGTTAACTACATGTATGGCTACACAAAAAATGCACGGAAAAATTAAAGTCCCTATTCCAAAGGAATTTAACATTTTAAATGATATCGAACTTTTAATGTTTAATTTCCATGATTACTTCGATGAAATAAAAGAAACAAAAGCTATTCAAGATAATAAATTAAATATTGATTTTCAGATCAAAATCTTATGTAACCAACAAGTAAGAATTCCTCTAAAATTTAGGGACGATCTTTCCACACAATCACTAGAAGTTCCAGCAAATTAGATCCAATTATGTCACACTAGACTAGATTAAATGAGGATACTGAAATCATTACACCTGTAATTACTGAAACGAACTATTTAATTCCTCAAACTACAAGTTCATAATGTTTCAAATTAATCTATTTTATTTGAATATACACTGGGTGATATTGAAAATATGTCTACCATTTATGAGGAGTTACAATTTTCTTTATTAAACATTAAACAAATAAGGTATTTTATGAAACAGTGAACTAAATTCTTTATCGTTCTTTAAGAACGAATTATCTATCATATACATGGCTAAACAGAAAGTAATGAAAAATAATGTTTTTTGTCAATTTTTGGGACACTCTGTAGAGTGAACCAAAGAAATTCGTTATTATTCGATAATGCCAAATTAAAGATTGATCCTTTCTGAATATTCTCTTTTTTTATTCATTCTGATAACTGGAATATTAAGGATTCTACAGGGTTTTGTTAAAAATAGTACTTTTTATGGGTCGATCAATTTCCCTTAATCTTTGCAGAGTGAACGAATGAAATTCGATAATGCCAAATTAAAGATAGATCCTTTCTGAGTATTTTCTTTTTTAGTCTTTCTGATACCTCAAATATTAAAGATGATACAAGGTTCTGTTAAAAATAGTGCATTAGCCTACTTTTTAAGGGTCAATGAATTTTCGTTAATCTTTGATATGTTATAGAAACCATTAAATCTAAAATTTTTATGGCATTAAGTTTCATTCCCGACAGTGTTACCGTTACCTATACAGGGATAAATAAAAGTCCCTCCCATGTTTTCCATTTTGTGAAATGTTATTTTCGAAGGCTTTCCTTCACACTTGATCCAGGCTTAGGACTGTCCAATTTGTGCTTTAGTGCATAAATTGGAGCGTATTTAAAGGCCAACGGGCCAAACGAAAAACAACAACAATAAATTAACGAACAATAACGATTTAAAACATCAACAATACCAATAATAATTAGTGTTTTAATAACGCATTGTCACTTTGATAGCTATTTCTATGAACCTTCTGTTGATACATATTTTGTTTTTATATCTTGTTGGCTTCTTTTTTGAGGTACTGTTCGACACCTGTTTTGCAGGTATAATCTTTTGCTACTATTTCTTAATACAGTTCTGTTTATGTCATCGGGTTTTGTCAAAGTTAGGCAAAAGTCAGATTCAAAATTTGGATTGCTAAAACTCAACATATGACTCCTACTGATGTGGCTAGGGTCGTAGCGTTGGTTGAAGATGGCAGATCTTACTCTTATGTTGTTGATGTGTTAAAAATCCACGATCTACCGTAAGGACAGACGTTGGAGGCAAACTGGGAAATAGTAGTCTTACAAACCTTACGAATCAGGTGAAGAGAACAGTGCCACAATTAAGAAACGAGCTGAAGGAAGTCCGTGGAAGAAGAACAAGTGATCGGATCATTAGTAGAAAACTCAAAGAAGTTGGTTTGAAGGCCTATAGAACGAAGAAAGCTCTACGTAATCGGGTTGCGAGATTACACTTTGCTAGGGAGCATGAAAATTTGGAAAATGGCCGGTGGGTAAATGTTCTTTTTACGTACGAGAGCCGCTTTTGCGTTATTTCTATCGATGGCAGGGCGAGACTATACCGCGGCCGAGGAGAAGCAAATGAATATTTTAATTTTACTCCTACCATTTCCTTCGGTGGATGTTCGGTAATGGTCTGGGGTGGGATATGTTTAGGCCCGAACAGAATTGGTTGTTATTAATGGCGCTTTAAATACACATGGATATATCCAAGATATCCTACAACAGCATGTCTTACCATTCACCCCCCAAATCGGATACAACTTTTTGCTAATGCACGACAATGCCTGCTCTCACGTGACCCGTTGTGTCTCCAACTCTTTAAAAGTTGTCGAAATAAGGGCAATGGATTGACCAGCATGTACTCCAGGCCTTAATCCCATCTAACATGTATGGGACATGTTAGGTCGGCGATTAAGATCCAGAATTCCCGCAGTCGAAAATACCGAACAGGCAGCAGCAGCTCTTGTTGAGATCTGGGATAATCTGCTTCAAGAGTTCATTGATAATGTTATTATGAGTATGGGAAGACGGATGACTGCTGCCATAAGGGTGCGTGGAGATCACGCGCGTTATTAAAACACTAATTATTGTTATTGTTGATGTTTTAAATCGTTATTGTTCGTTAATTTAGTGTTGTTGTTTTTCGTTTAACCCATTGGCCTTTAAACACGCTCCAATTTATCCACTAAAGCACAAATTTGACCAGTCCTAAGCCTGGATCAAGTGTGAAGGAAGGCCTTCGAAAATAACATTTCACAAAATAGAAAACATGGAAGGGACTTTTATTTATCCCTGTATAGGTAACGGTAACACTGTCAGGAATAAAACTTAATGCCATGAAAATTTTAGATTTAATGGTCTCTATAACATATCAAAGATTAACGAAAATTCATTGACCCATAAAAAGTAGGCCAATGCACTATTTTTAAGAATACCCAGTATCATCTTTAATATTCGAGGTATCAGAAAGACTAAAAAAGAAAATACTCAGAAAGGATCAATCTTTAATTTGGCATTATCGCATGATATCGAATTTCATTCGTTCACTCGATAAAGATTAAGGGAAATTCATCGACCCATAAAAGAGTACTATTTTTAACAAAACCCTGTAGCATCATTAATATTCCAGGTATCAGAGTGAATAAAAAAAGAAAATGTTCAGAAAGGATCAATCTTTAATTTGGCATTATCGAATGATATCGAATTTCATTCATTCACTCTGATATAACGGGGGTAGTGATGCGTCTCAAACAGCCTCTCCTACCCAAATGTCAACCTCACCTGCACGCGGTGCACCCTGCTTTCTTACAGATGAGGCTCTGACGACCGAGTCACGGCGGTATAACCGTTAAAGCGCGGCTGAGAAAATAGAGTCCTCATGATATACCCTCTACCAACCTGCGCTGGCCTGCGTGGTAGGAGTATTTGGCCAAAAAACCCTCAAGAAATAGAATGGAAAGGACGAATTTTGTAAAAGGTATCCAGGCGGGTAGGACTAAATGTCCAGAATCCCGCACCTGATACCCGGTCCGCCTCACGGACTCTGGAGGGGGCAGACATTATCCAGGACGCATGAAAACACCACTTAAGAAACGGACAGTAATTAGGGTTGCAACATTCAATGCCAGAACCTTACTATCAGAGGAAAAGTTTACCGAGATGGAGACCGAGTTAAACAACATCAAATGGGACATTATAGGTGTCAGTGAGACAAGAAAGCGAGGCGAAAATCTTGAGTCTCTCAAGTCGGGACACATCTTCTACCATAAAGGTGAGGAAAACGAATCAATAGGGGGAGTCGGATACTTCATACACAGAGAACTGTCAGGATATATAATAACGATCCAAGTAATATCCACTAGAGTTATATATCTCATTCTGAAAATAAACACAAGGTATAGCCTAAAAATTATACAAGTCTATGTCTTCACAAAAGACCACACCGAGGAAGAAGGTGAGATATTTTACGACAACATATCTAAAGCCGTGGCAGAGAACCACAGTCATTTCACAATTATTAGTGGCAATTTTAATGCCAAAATAGGAATAAAATCAAACCCGCAAGAAACTGCCCTTGGTAAATTTGGCAGCCCCGTCAGAAATGATCGGGGGGACACGCTACTAAACTTCCTGCTGGAAAACAACTTATCCAATATGAATAGCTTCTTTTATAAAAAACCTCATATAAGATGGAGATGGAAAAGCCCAGACGGGAAGACTCACAATGAGATAGACTATCTGTTAACAGACAAGAGACATATATTTAAAGATGTTGAAGTACTGAATAGATTTGCAGCCGCCAGCGACCATCGAATGATAAGAGCAACTATTGAAATACGCATCGACAGGGAAAGGTATAAAATGATGAAAAGCAGAAAAAAATACAGCTTGGAACCCCCCTACAGATAAAACAAAATTTGAAAATTATATTTGCACGACCCTGAGAAACAAACAAGCGACAAACGACATCAATGATCTGAACAGCATCATTGTAAGCACGATAACGGAAGCAAAAGATGAGTTCTGGCAAAAACTGGAAAAGAACAAAAAATCAGTGCAGAGACAAAAGCAAAAATGGAACGGAGGAGAGCACTGAAGAGCGACAAAAATACAAACGAAGATATTATAAGGAAAATAAATAATGATATCTCTAAATCCATAAAGAGAGATATAAGGAGGTATAAGAACGAGAAAATAATACAGATAATTGCGGAAAATAAAAGCATACAAATAATGAGGAGAACATTTTCAAATGGAAAAAAGGAGATTCTTAAACTGAAAGATGAAACCGGCAAAACAATAAACAACAGGGAAGAACTATTGAGAATAGTGGAGAAATTCTATCAAACCATGTACACCAACAAGTCCATCCTAAATGCAACAGTATACGAAAGAAGAAAAGTTTTGAACCAGGGGTCAGAAGACATTCCCGACATCACTATATAGGAAATATATGCAACACTTAGAAAGACTAAAAACAACACAGCCCCAGGAGAAGATGGTATAACAGCAGACATGATAAAGATAGGTGGAAAGATACTAATACAAAGCATCCAAGGGCTTTCTAATATTTGCCTCCAAAGTCAAAACATCCCAGATGAATGGAACAACTTAATAATGATTCTTATACACAAAAAAGGCGATAAAACTTATCTTGAGAATTATAGGCCTATTAGTATCCTTAGCCACCTGTATAAACTCTATACCCGAATCCTTGCAAATAGGTTGGAAACTAAACTAGATATTTACCAATCTCGGGAACAGGCTGGCTTTCGCTCCGGATATGGTACAAATGACCACCTTCAGTATCTAAAAACCATAATAGAGAGAACAATCGAGTATAACCGACCAATATTTGTCGATTTCCGTAAGGCTTTCAGCAATTCTTGCGGCATTACAAGAGAATTGATCACATATACTGTGATATTATCAAAAATATCTACACAAATGCAACAACAGCAGCACGTCTTCACTCCACTACCAACAAAATAAAAATAAAACGAGGAGTCAGACAGGACGATACACTATCCCCGAAATTGATTATAACAGTCCTCGAGCATGCATTTTAAAAACTGAACTGGGAACATAAGAGTGTCATCATTGGCGGAAAAAGACTACACCATCTTCGCTTTGCGGGCGATATTGTTCTCCTGGCCGACAAAATATAACACAAAAGGTAGGATTACATATAAACTTTACACAGACCAAAATGATGACAAACATAGTGCCTAGCGAACCTATAAGGATTGGAAATGTGTGCGTCGAAATAATGGACAAATACAATACGTGTACCTGGGCCACAAGATAAGAATTGACAGGGATAACCAGACATGCGAGTTGTCTAAAAGAACGGGCTGGGCGGCATACGGGAAGATGAGAGATGTGTTCAAAGAAAATATTTCGATAAATCTGAAACGGAAAGCTTTCGATCAGTGTATAATACCAGTTTTATCATATGGCGCAGAGACCCTTACTTACTAACACTTACTAAAACATCTATAAGAAAATTACAAGTAACTCAGAGAAGAATGGAAAGATCGATGCTTGATCTGAGCCTTAGAGATCGTGTCAGAAACGAGGATATAGGGAGAAGAACGCAGGTAAATGATGTTGTGGAGCATATACTAAGATCAAAATGGAAATGGGTCGGACACATTGCAAGAGTGTGCGGAGACCGCGGGACAAAGAGGATACTTGAATGGAGACCGAGAGCAGACAAACGCAGCAGAGGTCGACCTCCCACCTGATGGAGCGACGATTTGAACAGAATTGTCACAAACTGGACTGCGGCTGCCCAGGACAGGGAAACGTGGAAAAATCTTGAGGAGGCCTATGTCCGACAGTGGACGCGAGGGGCTGTATGATGATGATGATGATGATGTGTATATACCCGCACATCCATAAGAAGGAAGTTAATGATCAAATTAATAAAATGTTGGAGGACGGCATCATCCGCCCATCTTGTTCACAGTGGTCGTCACCTGTCTGGATAGTCCCCAAAAAGGCAGATGCCTCTGGAGGACAAAAATGAAGAATGGTGATGGATTACCGCAAGGTAAACGAGAAAACGATAGACGATCGATATCCGATTCCTAACATCTCGGACATTTTTGACAGGCTCGGACGATCTAACTATTTTACAACACTGGATCTTGCCTCGGGCTTTCATCAAGTCGAAATCCATTAAGATTCAATTACGAAGACAGCTTTTAACGTAGAAAAATGTCATTTTTAATTTAATAGAATGCCCATTGGTTTGAAAAACTCGCCTGTCTTTTTCAACGCTTTATGGATAACGTTCTTTCAGGCGTACAAAATAATGCAGTTTTCTGCAGGAACACAAAAATAATCTTCGTCAAGTATTTCAAAGATTAAATGAATATAATCCAAAGATCCAATTAGAAATCACGGCACATATAACAACCAGCAATATCACATCTTCTTTTTTCGCATCTGCGCAAGTGCGCGCGCAAGATATTCCTTGGTAGGAAATCCGTCAAACTGCCGCCAGCGGCGTCATGTTTTTACGACTGGTTTATTTTATTGCTATTGGAGTTAAATCAAAACCATAGGTGTGTATTTGTCAAGTAATTGACATAGTGATAGACGAACGTTGTTTATGAAATTGTGTAATACAAAAAGCCATGGTGTTTAAGCAATAAGAACTTGTACAAACCAGAAATATTCTTCCAAGAAGAATCTCTTTAGATTTCCTGCTCATACAACAAGGTATACATATATTTCATAACCCATTGATATTTGAAATTTTATATTACGGCTCTGGTAAAGGAAAATCATACTTATATTTCAAATCCAGCCCTGACTTTTCCTACCCAACTGACATTAGCAAGGTCAAATTTAATTTTTCGCCTGACAGGTCGAGTAATATTGCTGGTTGTTATGTGTGCCGTGTAGAAATTATGAAAAAGACAGTCGAATTTCTTGGACATGTCATTACCCCCGAGGGCATAAAGCCGAATCCTCGGAAAGTCGAAACAATAAAAAATTTCCCATTACCCACTACAACAAAAGAATTCAAATCATACTTAGGATTGATAGAATATTACAGGAAATTGTACTGGGCATATAAGGTCACAAGGGTATTGACTTCATATCCTGTAAACTATGTTTAATTTGTTAAGCAATACACAATATATTGCAATTGCCCAGCACAGCTTTTTGACGATTATTATTACATTAGGTAATCAGGTTATTGTTTAATTAATATAAGATTGCATACTGTGCATTTTGGCCAGCATATACGAATATTAAATTATAACAAATATAGTTTTATCGAAGCTTTCGTGATGTTCTTAATTCTCCTCAACCTATGAGAACCAAGCTGATTACATGGCGATCCTGCCAGCGGCGTTCGTGTGTCCTTAAGATGTTTGTAAAGTCGTTGTTTGAATTCAAACAATGGTAAAGTAAAGTAATGATGAAGTTATTGTGATTGTGTCAAGAAAATGGGGAAAACTCAGTCAAAAGAAGAAGTTATAATTGCACAAGCTGGAAACAGTGGTGGACAAACGACAACTCAAGAATCCAGCAGGGGCGTTTCCCTCCATGAAGTGCTTGCATTAATGGTAGGTGGCATAATTGTTACTGTTTGGGTGATTTACTATTGCCTGCGGACAAAAAAGAAGCTAGAAAGAAAAATAAGGCGTGAAATAAGAAGAAGTCAAGAACTTGTATAAGAAAAACTCATCCTGACGATATATATGGGTCGATTCCAAAATCGATCCCATCAGGGAACTTCAACCAGTGGTACCCAAACCGGGGCTGGCATCGATGGAACGGGCTAGTTGTGGGCGCAATGCCGCTAGTTCGCAACGTTGGACACGTCAGCTTCTAGGACCACTCCCGAGGCAAAACTTCTGTAGCGGATAGCGGATTATATAATATTAAGGTAAATGAGTAGTGTAGGATTAAGTGATTTTAAAGAACTATACGCATCCGTGCATAAGTTTTGTAGTAACATTGTTAAA
>JAEQML010061161.1:0-26106 GCA_016904865.1 Pissodes strobi | reverse complement strand
AATCTCCCTACAGTTATACTGGATTTATAAACTCGAAAAGTTCGCAATGTTTAGGCTTAGTTGGGAGTCGAAATTTTAGTTCAAGATAAACTATTCAGATCATTCAGTTCAATTTATAAACTCAGTTGGCGAAAAGTTCGCTAATTTTCAGAATGTTTGCAAAGTTGAGAGATAACCAAATTTTATGTACGGAGTTCAGAAAGTTCGTTCCAACCAATACAAAATCACTGTACTAGATCGCTGTCAACTGTCAATAGCCGATTTGACATTCGAAGTCCCACAGCTGTTTTTATTGTCGTTATTTTTTTGATGTGATACTCGATGAGTGGAGTGAAATCGAGGATATTGATGCATCAGTGCTACTTATAGAAGTAATTCAAAATTATCCATTTTTGTACAGTCTCGGTCAACAGGACTATAAAAAATTTTAATATCCGAAATTCTATTGGTTATGAGATTTAACCAATCAAAAATGAACTTTCCCAATGTGATGTTTATAAATGCCATAAAGTGAACTCTGAACTCCGAACTCTGAACCTCACCAGCTATGAACTATCCAACCTCAACATTACGAACTTTATGAGTTTATAAATGGACCTTTACTCTCACACGCTTTGCATCGCAAAACTCTCGAGGCATGCGCAGAATCTCCCCAATACAACATTGCATAAAAAACGTGGTTAAAAATACACGTAGTACGCGTTCTTCAAATCACCATCAGAGTCGTTGTTTTTCAAGTTCCTACCAACAAAATTAATTTTGCTCAATTTCTTGGTCATTTGAGTACTATGTTCGCACCACATCAGCTTAGGCAAATCGTTGGGAATCTTGGAGATATATGTAAAATTACACGATTACGGAAATATGTATTTTAAAAAATCTGATGAGTATGACGTTAGTTGGGTTATATACGACTTATCGACACATAATAGTATATTATGATATAAGTGTATAAGAGGGCCTTTAAAACACGCGCGACATATTTCAAAACACGACGCGCAGCGGAGTGTTTTTTTAAGTCGCAAGAGCTTTAAAGGCATCTTATACACGTATATCATACGCTATTTTTTATTACGAATGCATCATAATCTCAAGAATGTTTTAAATATTAAACTTAAGGGATATATTGACGAATATATTAATCTGTCACATTTGACATGATCAAATGTTTCTATAGCAATCTTTAAAAAAGTAGGCGCATCATAAACATCATTTTATGCACGCTGCAGCGTGCGATAATCGTTGATTATGATGCATGCGTAATAAAAAAGTTAATTATTACAGATGAATATTCATTATTCTATAGTTAGAGGCATGAACAACATAGGAGAAAAAAGGCAATTAATTTAAAATGACTTTCATTACCTTCCTATTGGAGGACATGCTAGAGTCAAAAATAATATAACAAAATTTTATTTTTGGGTAGGACTAAGGAACTATGTAGAGCAATACGTAAGGAGATGTAACGATTGCCAAATACATAAGTTAGGTAAGTAAAATAAACAACCCTTGGCCATAGCTATGACGGCAACAACACAGCATTTCAAAAAATATTTCTTGATTTATTTCATCTAATAAAATCTGATGTTGATAAAAAAAATTCTATAATTTAACGATACAGTGTGAATTAACTAAATTCGTAGAATGTTTTCCTTTTACATGTTGTCTGTCTCTAAGAGTTTTGTAGAAAATTTTATTTTGCGTTATGGTATTCCACAAGAGGTTGTTACGGATCAATGCAAATAATTTCTAGCATCAGTGTTTCTAGTAGAGTGTATATGTTAATATATTCGCTCTAGAAAACGATTTACCTCCCACTTTTTTGTCACAAGCTGAATTTTTCAGGGATGGAGGTACATGATAAGGTAACCCTTATTCCGGAGGTAATACAAAAATAGACTGTGCAAAAGGGCACTATCATAAAAAATCGAGATATTGATACCACCGTATAGAGGAAAACATAGTTATTTTTTTGGTCCAAAGCACCAAAAGGTCTTTGTAGGGAGTATTTTTTATAATTATTAAAAAAAAATCATTTGCATTAGCCCTTATGGCCGAACATAATTTTAAACGTAAATATCTCGGTTTCAGCCTGGCAAAAATTTGATTAACAAGTGGTCGTTTTTAAATATAACATTCATTTGACAAAAAAGGAAGGCCTAAATGAGAAAATACTATTCTTTATAAAAGTTTCGCCTATGTCTTGACCAGGTAATAGAGCAAATCCCATATTTTTTGCTTATAAACTAACAATGGTATAACAATAAATAATGAGAGACGTCATGGGTTTACGCCGCGCCGCGCCGTAGTTATTCAGACCGCCAGATGCATCTACCCTTAGTCTATCTTTCTCTTCGTCTTTACGTTTAGCATGCTTTGTTTCTCTCTACGTATCGACAGATGAAACCCATATAATATATTATTATAGACCTATTAAGATTTGTTTTATTTTATTTGTATTATAAAACTTCTCGTTAGGTGTCAATTTGCAATCTGCCATATTGTATATCTGTTTTCATTAAAGAATTAATAAGTTTATATGTTACATATAAAGTACCTATCTAGTAAATTTGGAAGAAATATAGAAATTTTTTGCGTTTTTATTATATATACATACATCTGTTACAAGTGAAAATATCTGGGTAAGTTGCAAGATTTTGTTTAAAATTTTGATTACGGAAGAATCAGAGAGCAAAAATAGGGATGATGATAAATGTCGCCAAGGCAATATGCTTGTTGATGCAACAAACAGAGTGCCTGGAAATTAGAGGTCAATGTTTTAATTGCATATTTCATGTTTTACACTGAGGCCGAAGGAAATTTCATTCAAATATACTATATTCCAAGCTATTTTATCCAGAGTAGGTCATGACTGATACTTCTTTATATTGTAGGGTACTGTATCAACAATCCAGTCATAGCGTACTCAATAAAATAAACTTGGAACATAGAATATTAATGTGTCATGTATACTTACGACCCTAAGCAATGACTTTTTTATAATTTGTTTTTTTTTTGAAGGTTACTTATATATTTATACAATATTGCATATTTTTTTTTAACAGAAATCAAATTAGAATGGGCAGCACAACGGATTCAAGTTCAGAAAGCGAAATTGAGCCTCTTGCGTCTTTTATGTTCGAAATAGACCGAAATGCATCATATTCGCACCTCTAGAAGAACAATGACGCAAGAGCAAAAAAAGCAATTCCTCAGAAATGACGATTTAAGTTTTTTTATTTCTAAACATTGGTTAACTGAGCAACTGTAATTTTGCAAAAAATGAAGAAAGCTATAATGTACAGAAAATGTATTATAGTTTTAGATAGTGCATTCAATATCCGGAATTTTTCAAAAAAAATAACAGTTAGAACCTACAGAAGTCAATGACCTTCAATTTGCGTCATTGTTCTACTGTGAATTTTACTATTTATGAAATTATGACACTATTTAGCACAAACATTAATTTATTAAAACCCATATTTACAAAACTCATTGCTTCGGGAAAGTAGTCTATTGGAAAAATAAGTATTTTTAAAAAATAAGTATAACAAAAACTCGCAAAAACTTCATGAGTAATACTAATTACAATTTTTACAGCTTAAAAAAGGGTACTGAAAAACGGTTCATAAAATCTAGGAATTATATTATTCTGTATTAAACTTAGTATATCTGCCTTTTTATTTGCACTTATTGGCAATTTCGAATTGTATGCTGGTTTTAGAAATATATTTTTTATATCCATTGCACCAGACGAACGCCTGCTGATGGTTCTAAACTGGACACGTTGCCATCTCATCACTTAGCAGCTTCAAATCTATAAAATCTCCGAAGCTCATTTCTCTTACTATAAAAGGATTCCTTTTTTCTTTGAGTATCTTATTATAGAAACGTACTGATCAGGTACGTACACAGGCCCCGATTTTTTTGCCTTCTTGAGCGACTTTTCAATAATGCTATGGAGCGCATCTCCCTCATTCTGCGTATGTCCTCGAATGAGGAATTTATGTGTAATGAACTTAACCTGGAACTTTTCCACTGCATATAAGTACATTGCCATCATGAATCTGAAATTAATTTAACAGAAATTACTATCTTTATGGGGTAATTAATAAATGTATATTGCATAGGGGATATGCTTCTTACCGATTCTTCTGTTGGCCACACAATTATCAGTGTAAAATACAACATCAGTATCAGGCCGAGTACTGGTTAGTTCTTCAAGGAAGAGTAAAACACAAGACCCTATCTCATTGGCACCTCTATGCCCTAACCCTTCGTGCCAAAAATAACATAACATTTTGTATTTCCGATACCTATAAATAAAATTGTACGTAAGTTACGACGCATATTGTGTTATTTGAAATACTTACGGTTAAATTGTAACAATTCAGCCTCGATTTATAAAAAAAAGCAGACGTTTGCCCTACCGGTACCGGAAGAACGGCTTGCAAATCATACGTTGCTACAACTATGTTGGATCCAACTTCGCAAGCGTTTTTCTTATCTTTGGCCTTTTCATCACGACTTAACTTTTTTTCTGTCTGATGTAACTGATAAGTGCTTTCCAAATTTTCTTTCTCTGTTGCCGTTGCAATCTTGTAGGCCTCGCAAACATCACACTTTCGCGGAGCAAAGAATCCAATATTAAACTCAGTATTAAAGATTCGTGCATATGTCTCGTAGTTTGCTGCAGCTTTGTTAGCATTATTTTGCATTTCCTGATAATTTCTAAACATTTCAGCAATACATAGCCTACCATCTACAAATTCTCGTGTAGTGTTGGCTCTCAAATAGTGGCTTTCTTACAGAATTTAGTATTTCACTATCCGTCTTCTTTTGGTTGCCATGCCATCTTCTTGAAAGATTCCCGCACCGGATGCTTTTGATTTAATGACAGTCCGAATTGTTCTTTCGGTTATTCCAAAGGTAGAAATTATGAAGAGCTTACATACACGAATTCGCTTTCCGTTATCCAGTAAAAAGAATGCGCAGTTCTGCCTTCTAGGTTCGGTATTAGACGAAAATATACGGCGATATTTTAAGTCAAGTGGTTCGATGCACAAACCCAAAAAATCACGCTGACGTTGTAATGAGGCTAATTTCCAATATTCTTCGAATAATTTAGCCCTAATGTCATTCTTAACCTTTGTCGTACGCGACAGCTTGCATGGATTAGAACAAGGTGGACCCATCACCCGTTCCTTGACGGTTTTACCTGTTCTTGATTTATAACTCTTTCCAGAGTTCTTCAATAATTTTGCCTTCAATTTTTTCCAGTTCTCAGGGTTTCGTGTTCTTCTTTTTCCTTTTTTGGGAATTGGTTGCTCGTTGCTTTCATTATCGGACTGCATCGATGTATTACCTTCTGAAGAAATGTTGGCTCTTTCACCTTCTGATGGTTCATACTCGCTGCTCTCTTCTACAAAAACATCCTCGTCTTCCGAATAGTCAATTTTATATTTTTTTGGGTTGGATATCTTTCTCAAATTCATTTTCATTGCGTCACTTCTTATTACAGCGTAAGAGTGTCCTTTGGAAGTAGTTAGGATATTCTCAACACTATGAGATGACGTGCTTGGATGTGAGACAGTATCATTCAAATTGCAGAGAGCATCTAAAATTTTCAAACAAAAAGTGCTAAGTAAAGCCCTGAATTAAAAAATGTATTTGTGATTTACCTGTAGAATCGGTACTACAGCGTAGCTCCGTCACATTAGTCACATCAGCCAATAGTGAAGAATTGGATACTACTTCAGTATTTATAGCATTATCATGTCCAGGTCATGGTAAAACAGCAAATATCTCTTGAGAAGGATTCTGTACAAGATTTGCATTCCCATTATGGTAAATGCATGACTGCGACACAGCTTCATTAGAAGTGCAGAGAGGATCTGAAATCATTAAAGAAATGGTAAAACTATACACAGAAAAAGTGGATATTTGCGTTATACCTGTAGAACCTGCACTAAGGCACTGCTCCATCAAATTAGATTGATAATTTGGTACTTCACGATTCACATTTTCGTCAGCAGTTTCTTTCGCAACTTCAGCATTTTTTGCTAATTAAACCAGAATTTTACCGCGGCTAGTCATTTTACAGGTAAGTTCTATTAAGATTAAGACTAAAAAAGAGTGTATCTAATTACTTACAGGCCAAGTTTGAGTATGCAACAAAAGTCATAAACTCAGTCCGGAATTAAAACATTAAATATTTGAGTATACAATGACAGAAAGAACATTTACGTCATAATGACAAATACTAGTTGTAAGTTAACATTGCCACAATTAACACCTACGTCTTTATTCCACTGGCAGTCAAGCGAAAATCCTTTGAACTATAGATCAACAATGCCACAATTCACAATTATTACGTCGTTGTATCACTAGAACTTGTGCGAAAATCTTTTAAAAACATACAAACTAACAATTACGTCGTTGTATTAACGAAACACGTGCGTCCCAGTCGGGATTCTAAACACAACTGAAGGTTACGTCGTTGTTACTTCGATTGAGGCTACTCTGTTTAGGAAAATGGAACATCGACGCACCTTCCCTCTAGCTCACGGATGCGTACTACAATTACGTCGTTGTACCATTTGAAAGGATGACTATTTTTGACATTTTTCCATGATTTAACTGAATTTTTGAAATATTGCAATTGCGTCATTGTTCTTCTAGAGGTGCGAATGCAATAATAATAAAGGCAAGTTAATTAGGGCGACAGAAAGAACTTTTTCTACTTTTCTTGTGGCAAACAAGATTCGATATAGTATTGATATTATTAATGAAACAATACAAGTCATTTTAGATGCTAAAATTAGTAATAAATACGACGAAGTAATTTGGCACAATCTATGCTATATTAGTTATTCATGTAAAGGAAATATTGAAGCGAAGAGAAAAAATACCGCAAGACTTAAAGAACATCGTATAAGTCTTGCGGTAGGTACTTTTTCTCTTCGCTTCAATATGTCTTTTACATGAAGAACTAGCTTGTGCCCAATTACTTCGTCGTATTTATTACTAATTTTAGCATCTGAAATGACTTTTTGTATTGTTTTATTAATAACATCAATATTATATCAAATCTTGTTTGCCACAAGAAAAGTAGAAAAATGTCTTTTTCTACAGCCGCGCGCAAAATAACTAATTACTAAATTGAAATGAAATCGCAAAATCGACGAATGCCGTCGATTATTTTGCGCTCTAGAGCGAACATGGAAAAGAAAAATCTCACTTTTTCCGTCGAGTGTGCTATGAATGGTCATGGAAACCGAAGATAAATAAATGACAGTCGTGCGTTTGTTACAGTTTGTTGCTGGCAATCCTGTTCTAAATATGCCCGAAGCCCGAATATAATATGTCAAAACTGACAGTAATTTGCAAATTTCAGAATAAGTATAGAGAAAAATGTGGATTTAATTTTAAAAAATGCGGCTGTAGATAAAAGTTCTGTGTGTTTTTCGAGCGCAAAGTAAGATTGCCGTTTTCGAAAGATTACTGCGCTCCGCTACGCGTCGCGCAGTAACATTCTTTCTCAATCGGCAATCCATTACTTTGCGCTCTAAATACACAAATAACTATTCTGTCGCCCTAATTAGCTTGCCTTATTATCATTGCAAATAATGCACTTCTGTCTATTTCGAACATAAGAGGCAAGAGGCTCAATTTCGCTTTCAGAACTTGAATCCGTTGTGCTGTCCAATCTAATTTGATTTCTGTTAAAAAAATGCAATATTGTATAAATAAATAGGTACCCTTCAAAAAAACAAAGTATAAAAAAGACATTACTTAGGGTCGTAAGTATACATGACATATTAATATTCTTTGTTCCAAGTTTATTTTATTCTGAGTAGGCTATGACTGGATTGTTGATAACAGTACCCAACAATATAAATAAGTATGAGTCATGGCCTACTCAGGATAAAATAATTTGGAATATAGCATATTTGAATGAAATCTCCCTGGGCCTCAGTGTAAAACATGAAATAATAATATGCAATCATTGACCTCTAATTTCCAGGCACCCTGTTTGTTGCATCAACAAGCATATTGCCTTGGCGACGTTTAGCAATATCCCTATTTTTGCTCTCTGATTCTTCCGTAATTAAAATTTTAATCAAAAACTTACAACTTACCCAGATATATTCACCTGAAACAGATGTATGTACCTATATATAATAAAAACGCAAAAAATTTCTAGGTATATTTCTTCCAAATTTACTAGATAGGTACCTACTTTATATGTAACACATAAACTTATTAATTCTTTAATAAAAACGGATATACAATATGGCAGATTGCAAATTGACACTTAACGAGAAGTTTTATAATACAAATAAAATAAAACAAATCTTAATAGGTCTATAATAATATATTATATGTGTTCCATCTGCCGACATGCAGAGAGAAACAAAGCATGCTAAACGTGAAGGCGAAGAGAAAGATAGACTAAAGGGTAGATGCATCTGGCTGTCTGAATAATTACGGCGCGGCGCGTCATAAACCCATGACGTCTCTCATTATTTATTGTTATGCCATTGTTAGTTTACAAGCAAAAAATATGGGATTTGCACTATTACCTGGTCAAGACATAGGCAAAACTTTTATAAAGAATAGTATTTTCTCATTTAGGCCCTACTTTTTTGTCAAATGAATATTATATTTAAAAAAAAATCCACTTGTTAATCAAATTTTTGTCCGGCTGAAACCGAGATATTTACGTTTAAAATTATTTTCGGCCATAAGGGCTAATGCAAATGATTTTATTTAAATAATTATAAAAAAGTTCTCCCTACAAAAACCTTTTTGTGCTTTGGACAAAAAAATAACTATGTTTTTCTCTATTCGGTGGTAACAATATCTCGATTTTTGATGATAGTGCCCTTTTGCACAGTCTAATTTTGTATTACCTCCGGAATAAGGTTTACCTTATCATGTACTTCCATCCCTAAAAAATTCAGCTTGTGACACCGACGTGGGAGGCAAAGCCAAACCTAGTTTTAATCTACACCCTACTATTCAAGAATCTTGAAAACTATTACAAATTAAAACTTTAAATTCAACAGTTTATTATCATCAAACTTGGGGTTGTGGAGAGCTCACATAAGCACTTCGGGGCCTATTTACGTGTTCAAATTAATAAATATTCAGGACATTAGAGCACATGGAACATTTTGGTGTTTTGCTTATAAACACACTGAAACTATATATTATCATTATGTATTAGTATGTGTTAAGATAAATAATATACCAGCTATTATTGAAAATAATATAGAACCTTAATATACGTTTAAAGATTATTCTAAATAATTGAAGACACAAGTTGATGAAGGGCCCATGTACAATTTAGTTAATTTCGAGGAAAAGTGGTTTAAAGTTTTTATGCCCGGATTTTTTTTGGGAACTATTTAAGGAAACGATTTTTTTTCTAGACAAAGATCTTTAATCCAAAAATGTAATAAACAAAATAGTGCAAAAAAAAAACGTACTTTGGGAGAAAAAAATATAAAGTGTACTTGGACCCTTTATACACTAAGTTTTGTTTTATCTTTCATATAAGAAGTTAGTGTATAAAAGGGATCTATATACGTTTCAACTAAAACTACATTAATTTAACCATTGTTCTAAAAGTAAAACCTGACTTAATCCTTAACCTATCTCAATTTTCTTTTTTTCACGGCATTTTTTACTGCATTGCTTGATTCTTCATAATCTTCGAAAAGTTTTTCATAAAAATATTTGTATTCTTCTTCGACAAATTTCAGCTGCTTTTTTATATTTTCCAATTTTTCAGTAGACACTAAATTCTTTTTCTACGAGTGACCGCAAAGAAGCTATTTTGCGCACACTTTTGCATAATATGCAAAGTAGGGAAACAATTTTTCCCGCATAATAAAAGTTCGGAAAGCTTTAAGTGGGGGAAAACTACTTTGCGCACGTGTTAGGAACAATGTTTTTCTACGAGTGAAATAACTACATTATTTTTTCTTCAAACGTCAGTAAATCCGTCATTACTCGACTGTGTAGGCGGCAGTGAAGTTTCGTTTTTCCTCCGCCGGAGCTTTACTTTTCACTTTTCCGCCGGCGGAGGTAAAAGTGTTATCATAGCAACATAGATGCGATACAAACAAGCATCAAAATAAGCGTCAACAACTCAAGAGTTATTAAACTAAAATTTGTATTTATCACTCAATGTGTGACTGCATTTCTAAAAATCACTAATTTAGGAACAAATTGGTTATTATTTAATCGAATATATTCAATAACTGCTTATCAATACGGAATTAAAACGCAATCGAAAACGCAATTTTAAAAATATAATTATTGTTGACAGTGTCCACTGACAGCTTTTTGTTGCATTACTATAGCAACAACCTGAGCCTATTCACCGACACCGCACCGGTCTAAGCCGCCTTGCGAACCCACTTATCTTTAATAATAATTATTATTACTATTAAAAAGAGACTTTTTGCATTAATTTGTCGACATTTGAAGAAAAAACAGCATATTTTATTTGGAGGAAAAGTTACTTTTCATGGCTTGCTCTCTATTACCAGCCTCACTCCGTTCGGCTGTTAAACACGAGCGCGCCATGAAAAGTATTACTTTTCCTCCATATAAAATAATATACTATTCTTAATTTTGATTGGCATCAAAAACATTAACTTATAACTACCTATTTATTATTATTAACAACAT
Organism: Pissodes strobi; assembly: GCA_016904865.1. Lineage (NCBI taxonomy): Eukaryota > Metazoa > Arthropoda > Insecta > Coleoptera > Curculionidae > Pissodes > Pissodes strobi. Next base: position 15,402 of record JAEQML010061161.1, on the reverse strand, counting down.
TAATATTAAACGTGCAGTTGGTCGCAATTTTTAAATTTATTGCAGATCGTGAGGGTAAAAATGTACTAGATATCATTTCCTAGTTTGTCAGTATTGTCGCGTTGCAAAAGGAAGACATCTTGTTAATAATAATAAATAGGTAGTTGATGTTTTTGGCAATAAAAAATAAAAAAAAATTATAGGTATTTCACTCGTAGATAAAAAATTGTTCCTAACACGTGCGCAAAGTAGTTTTCCCGCGCTTAAAGTTTATCCGAAGTCCGCTTTGTGTCGTTCGTCTAACTGCTTTCGCGTGCGGGAAAACATAACTTTGCGCACTGATTAGGAAAACTACTATTTTATTTCTTATAACCTTAAGTTGACAATTTTGTAGTTCCTGAGTAGCCTTTTTTTAGCAGATTGACCTTTAAAAATGGACAATTCTCATGTAAGCTCTCTTATATGGACAGCTTCCATACCCTTCTATACCCTTAACCATTTAATGCCGTCCCTGAAATTCACCCAATAAGTTTGTTTTCCTATTAATAACTTCTAAATTTTTTGGCAAATCTTCAATATATTTAAAATGGTTTTCCATATTGGTTATTACAGCAGATTTGAGGCTTGAAGACCGAATCACTTCCTGATACTGCTCAGGGATAAAAATGTTTTCGTGCTTACGTAAGTTTTTTTCGATTCTGCCAAAATCGCGGTCGGAATCTAAAAATGAGGGGCCAACTTCAGGGAACTTATGATCTATACATGTGAAGAAACCATTTAGAATAAGAAACTGATACAGGCATAGAATATTGAAATCTTTATTTTGCCCCGAGCAGGAGTCTAACCATATTATCAAATGTTTTGTATATTTTCCCTCTTTACTGTGTTTAAAGAGCTGTGTAAATGTATGGATATTGCTGCCAATTTCAACACTACCTTTACTCGCCATATTCTCTAACCAGTTAAAAAAGTAGGGAACATCGCCATTACATGTAACTGTATGCACGTTAAAGTTATAAAACCATAACTGCCTTAAATAAAAGGTTTTTGACGTACACAGGCCCTTCATCTACTATTATAGACAGCGGAAAAGTTTGTATTATTATAGACATAAACGACCTATGTACACAAGTACGAACATGGGCCCTTTATCCACTATGACATTCTATTATTTTTTATTTGAGGGGCCTAGTTCCAGAATGTATAATCTCCAGTCTAGACAAATTTTCAGAAAAGGGGAAAAACCTCTAAATTGAATGTGATGCCTTCTTTTTCAAATTTGAATATTCTATTGCTTTTTTGTCATTATCTATAGACATTTTATGGAGTTCTAGTAAAAAAAGTAATCCTTTGCAAAAATATTATCAAAAAACTTATGGAGATTGTACGTTATGAAGTTAAGTCGTGGAGATTGTTCACTCTGGAAATAAAGTAATGCTTATTAATTCAGGCAAACATGTTTATTTAGACTTATTAACTAACAAACTTACTAACACAAAGAATACTTTTCATATGTTTTTTCATAAAATTTAAACACATTTTAAAATAGAAACTATAGATAAACGGATTAAACAACGACAATAAATTAAATTATCAAGCTACACTCTTCTTCTCTTGCTTCGCATATTAACGTGTCCTCCGTATCTTCTTGGCTTCTTCCTTCCAGCACAAATTTATAAAATTTTAGTCTAGGATCATTTTTCCACTCTTCTCCATAATGCGAAATAAGAAGATTATTGACATCAACTCTTTTGTTTTCGCTTACAGCATTATTTTTTGTGATTGTGGCTGGATCCATATTAGCGATGTTTTTCCCTTTTTTTGTAATAGGTTTTCCCATTCCTAGATCTGATCTATAGTTACTTTCTCCCCAAACTATTACTGCTCCATTTGAATTTTTAGTAAGTATCATTCTTTTCATTTTAGAAAAAGCAAAATGCCACTGGCCTGGCGACTTTATGAATTTACTTGTCTCTTCCTTCCAGTTTTTAATGTCAACGTTTTCTCCTACTTTGACTACAGTTGCATACCGCGAGAAGATACTTATATATTCATCTGGCTTTAAAATAACCTCCTTCTTGCGAATATCTCGTTCAATGTGACCGAACACTCTGTCTGGGGGTATAAATGAATGTCCCCTCACAGGAAAAATAACTTCAATTTTTCTTATTAAGTTTTGCTTGGAGGGCCAGTTGCAACACATTGCAATAAGAGTCGTATTTTTATTTTGACCCCCGCATTCAGTCTAATTGTGTGAATATCGGTAAAGTCAGAAGTGTTCAAGATGTAGTTAATGCAGGAGGCAATCTCATTAGATCCCTTGCTATACTCATTTTCAGTCCAACAAAAACTTGTAACCGTAGAACTGTTTAGTTTGGTTTTCGAAGTGCCTCTAACAACAGTAAAGTTGTAGATATAAAACTGTCTAGAGTAGTACACTTGTTGATCAGGAAGTTTGGAAAGCGCCTGATTCTTTTGACAGTCGAAAGAGTAAATTGCTACGCCATCCTCTACTTCCCTCAGAAGCCGGAAGTATGCTTGAGCCCTCTGTACTCTTTTCTCTGTCATTAGGCTAGCCTTGGTATTTTCGTCACTGCAGCTTTTAATTTTTTCTGTCAACTGTAGACATGTGGAACATACATCAGTGCGAGGAGTTCCAAAACCCAAATTATATCGTGTGATGAAAATATGTCTAAAGTAACTTTCTTTCACTGGTTGTTCCTTATTATCATTTTGGTACATGGTCCACATTTTTGTAATATTTAGGGAAGAATCGAGGTACAACCTTTCACTTTGTCCCCTGCAGTAATGACCTTCAGTGGCCTTAAATGTATTAGAGTTCGCCCAGCCGTTGTTGCAATTGCATGCGTTTCGAGGGTCAACAACGGCTGGGCGGACTATAATAAAATTCATAACCGATTGTTTTTTGTATTGATATTTTTCCATCCTCGTATCACCACCACGATTTTCCTGCGCTGGTAACGAAGTTCTAAAATAATTTTTGGTCACTGTGTCAATTCTCCTTCTACTGATTCCCAAAATGGCCATAAAAGCATTTTTGCAAACTGGAATTAATTTTTTTTGTTGACTAAGAACATAAAACTTTGCTTGAAATAATTTCCGGCTGTGTCTCGAATTCTTTGGCCTCTTGCGCTTTACGGATGTAGTTTGACAGTATTTTAAAATGAAGTTATCTTGAAAAATGTTTTGTTTTACTTCATAAAACTTGCTATGAAAATTTTTTGTTTCAGCCATTGTAAGCAAAGCACACTGGAATGCAGAGGTTTTGTGGCCACATGTTGGGTAAACCGGAAGAAAATGTGGACCATACCTATATAAACAAACGTATCATAGTAACTTGAAAAGACCTAAATTTCTAAACAAGCTTACCTCATCTGTTTTTCCTTATTTTTCTTCCATTCGATAGGGGTTTTTGTTCGTTTTCGAGCCTTTTTCTCACTTAAAGGTGTTACTTTAACTTCCATTGCCAAATATATTTTAATCAAACGCTAAGATATTAGAACATTAAGGTATAATCACCACCGTACAAATAATAACAACTTATCGGTTCAATAGAAAGCAGACTAATGAGTAATTTCGAGTTATAACCTGCTAATATAACACGTAAACGCGTAAACCACTGATTTTACCGCGAACGAAATATTGCCCGCTTTGAAAATTAGAATATTATAGTGGATTAAATAGACATTGGAGATTGTACGTTATGGAACTAAATCTAATTTTCTATACGAAAAATAGACTATAAATTGACCGCTTTGGTACGAAATGATGGGTAATTTGAATTCAGCGCTGAAAATTACATCTAAAACGCCCTCTTTCTAATTTTTGTTATAAACTGGAGGTTGTACACTTTGGAACTAGGCCCCTCATTTGTAAACGATAATTTTGGGCCTATGTACAGTAAAATGATACATACGCCCTTCATTCACTAACTGATATATATTTTGGTATGAACATAGGTCCTTCATCCACTGCTATTTCGTTTATTAATTGGAAAATTGAATTGAATCAAACTAGGACAAAATTATATTTACTTGGGACCTTCGTTTCCACAAAAAACTGATTTTTTTCAAAAATGTTACATGGGCCCTTCATCCACTTACATCTTCAATTCAAGTATAGGTTGCAAAATGGCTATGCAGACGCTGGAAAAAAATTTATTGTATCTAAAGGAGAGAAAAGCGGTATTCGACAATATAATATAATATTAACCCCACCAGTGTATAGAATAGAATCCCCACACTTTTGTCATAAATTTGAAGTTTAAAGCGGCAATCACATTCTTATTATTCCGTTTTAAGTGTATAATACATAATTTGTAATTCTGTTATGAAAGAAAATAAACCTACTGGGAGCTACAAAAAAAATTTAAACTACTAATTAATTATCACCCTATCCCAAGTTTGAACTTGAACTTGGAAAATATTATATAAACATTAAACGCAAACTATATCTAAACAACGCGAGCAGGCAACGCGAGCGATTATCAACCTTAAAGTTGCAATGGTTAGCAGATTTTATGACATAAATAGTCAAGCGGGCGATCAGTCCGACAAGCTTTTGTCTCTCACCTACTCCTCTCTCATCTACTGCAGTCCACAGGGACGTGGTAGGAAGTCCTAACAATATCCTAACCTTTAAACCCAACTCAAAACTTGCAGTTTACAAGAACGTATTTCTTAGGGGATATAGGTGGGTATACCCCAAGAGTATTAAAGTCGAATCTAGGATGGACCTGTCAAAATTCACGTGATTTGTAAAGTTAAATAGTTACAGTGCCTTAAAGTGCTAAGTAAATTTAAGATAAACTAAGAACCTTAATACGTTAACTGCCGGGTCAGATTTTTCGGATGGGCTTCGTGCGCCGGATCTTTTTTTTTTCGAATTATGGGCTCTTATGTCATTTTATGCAGATATTTAGGGCTCATAAGTTCAAATTCCATGTTTTCTTTCTAAATAGAACGCGTATATAATATATATACACGCTGCGTCTAATTAATTTTATTATGGTTTCGCCGTGTGAATACATCTTATACGCGCCCAAAAAATACCCTTTTGGGCTATTCTCCTACTCGGCAATGGTAAATGCAATTTTCTATTTCCCTCGCACTGTTGTTCATATTATATGTAGCGTTGATTTTATGTTAATTTTTTGCCATGCCATTTTTATGTGAAAATAAATTTAAAAAAATAATCGCCTGTCGTCTGTTTATTCCTGCCTTACGTGAGTCATGTTCGGTGATAAACTCAACCACATGATAACATCACGCTACTTCCTACAATGAATATGTTCCCAGCGGGTGGCAGTTTTATTATTGTCAATAATTAAGACATTTTTTGTTAGATAGACAGATTCTATTATTATTCAAAATTGTAACTTTTTTACATTAATAGAGTTTAATTTAGTGTGAAAGAATTGTATTATTCAAGAAGAATCTTTATACAGTCCATTGAAGCCAACATTTTGATCCAATCGAGCCAAATAAGCCATAAATTGGTAATTATTAGTTGCATTTTTGGATCGCTCGTCGGCGTCCATTTCGAAGTCTCTGTGAATCAGCAGGAGTCAGCTGCGATCGAAGACCAGGCTGTATCAGTTCCAGACAGGAATACAGTTGGGTTTACTGGTGAAACGAGCAAGAACTTCAGCAATTTTCCATTGGGCAAATCATATGAGCTGGGGGTCGCGTAAGTCCGTTCCTTATTATTTGTTTTGTGACAGTGTGATTTCTGTAAGTTTGTCTAGTGCAATTTTTGTATGCTTCTTTTCTCGTTTTTTGATTGTTTTTGTAAAAATGTCCGAGTTAAATAAACTAAAATTAAAACGAGGCAGTATCAAAGGTCAGCTTACAAGAATCAACAATTATTATGATTCGGTTGATAAAAATAACCTCACAAATTTGGAGTTCGGTCAACTAAGAATAAGGCTAGATAAGGCTGATCCTCTTTTAACACAGTTTGAAGATGTTCAGTCTGAGATTGATATTTTAATAAGTGAAGCCCAGAATATGGGAGAAAATCTTTTGGCGCTTGAAAATAAGGAGCGTGATGAATTTGAATCACAATGTTTCGATTTGATTAGTCAGTTAAGGTTACTTCTAAATACGGATGATTCTGATAGCTCAGGCACAAGCTCTAAAGGTACCTCGAAAGTTTCTAAACAATCAGCTAGTCGTGCTCAGGGGGGACTTGCCTCTACTCAGCAGCCTATTAGACAAGCTATAAAGTTACCTGATTTAAAATTACCAACTTTTAATGGGTCATTTGAAAAATGGCTTGAATTTCGAGATGCCTTTCAAGCTATTGTTCATAACAATTCGAGTTTCAGGGGAGTTGAAAAGTTTTACTATTTGAAATCAAATTTAGAAGTTGAACCTCTTCATGCTATTGCCAATATACAGGTCACGAATGACAATTATGCAATAGCAATAGCCTGCTGTCTGATCGCTGTGAAAATAAAAGACTCATTGTTCATAATTATGTAAAAGCTTTATTTGAGTGCCCCAGTGTATAAAAGGAATCGTTTGCTGATCTTAGAAAATTGTATGATTTATTTAATAAAAATCTAAGGTCACTGCAAAGTCTTGGCCAAGTCACGGACAACTGGGATACTCTGATTGTATATTTGTTGACAAGTAAGTTTGATTTGGTTACTCATAGAGAATGGGAGTCTTACCCTATAAAGGTAGGGGAGTTACCTAAACTAAATGACGTGAATGCTTTTTTAAAATCTAAATGTGAGTTATTAGAGAAGTTAGAAACGACAAAAAGGGACTCATGTATAAAACCTGAAGGTAAAGGTAAGCCAATAAATGGTTTTCACGCGTTGCCTACTAAAAAAGGGTTTGCTTGCTACTATTGCAAAAGGAATCATGGTATTTATAATTGCTTCGCGTTTAAAAATTTGACCGTGAAAGCTAGAATCGCGGCGGTAAATAAATTAAAACTGTGTACAAACTGTTTCAATCCTGATCATTTAAAAAACTGTCCAAATAGGTATGTCATCTTGTCGCATTTGCGCAGGAAAACATAATTCTCTTCTACATTTAGACAACAATGTGGTCGAGAGTAATCATACTAAGCCTTCGCCAGATCTAGCCGAACGTGAGTCAAGTTTGTTGCCACAAACAACCTCAACTGCGGGTCATGCTCTGAGCGATTCAGCTACGTTGTCGGTTTTAGCCACAGCAAATATCAAAGTCATTGATGATCGCGGAACGGTCCACGTTGTTAGAGCGCTACTGGATCCTGGGTCGCAGAGTAACTTTATTTCGGAAGGCTTGGTAAATAAGCTTGGTTTACAAAGATTTTCTGTTAATTTTCAAATAATGGGCGTCGGTGAAGCTATATCGACCACTGCGAATTCAAGAGTGAATGTGAAAATAATGTCAAATATTAACGATTACAGTAAAGTTATTTCATGTTTAGTCATAACAAAAATAACTCAGTGTGTTCCGACAGTGTCATTTGATGTTTCCCATTGGAATATTCCTCAAAACTTACGTCTCGCTGATGAGTCTTTTAATATTCGAGGTGATATCAATATCTTATTAGGCGTTGATGTATTTTATAGGATATTACTTATGAAACAAATTCGTGCTCCAGGAATGCCTATCCTACAAAAAACGAGATTGGGTTGGATTCTCGGGGGGTATTTTGATTCGTCCTCTAATGTCTCAAATAATACTGTGGTAACATGTCTTTCATTAGATCAGACGATTGATAACAAACTTACACGTTTTTGGGAATTGGAGGAATGTTATAGTGAACAACCTGTTTTGTCAAAGTCGGAACAATTTTGCGAGGAGCATTTTGTACAAAATTACTCTCGAGACTCTTGCGGACGATTTGTGGTAAAATTCCCTTTTAAGGATAATGTCGTGAATTTAGGTCTGTCTAAGGATATGGCACTTAAACGGTTAACACTTCTTGAAAGACGTTTAAATAAAAATGAAGGCTTAAAAAAAGAATATGTTGAATTTCTTGAGGAATACAAAGATAGGGGTCACATGACAAAGGTTGAGGGTTTCTCTGTTGATCTTACTGATAGTAAACCATGGTACTACTTGCCACATCATCCTGTGATTAAGGAATCTAGTCTGACGACAAAGGTACGAGTCGTTTTTGATGCGTCGGCTAAGAGTGACACTGGTTTGTCCTTGAATGACGTTCACCATGTTGGACCTACTATTCAAAGGAACCTTCTCTCTATACTTTTGCGTTTCAGGATCTACCCATACGTCCTTAATGCAGACGTATCCAAGATGTATAGACAGGTCCTTATAGATCCTAGCGAACGTTGCTTTCAAAGAATTTTATGGAAATCTCCGGATGATCCTCAAGCAGAGATTCAATGTTATGAATTAAATACTGTAACAGACGGTTGTGCGTCATTGCCATTTTTGGCAGTAAGATCATTAAATCAACTAGCTTTGGATTTTCAGTCTAAATATCCTGAAGCTAATGAAGCCATATTAAATTGCTTCTATTTAGATGACGTTTTGACAGGTGCCTTCTCTAGTTCTAAGTTGTTACAAATTCAAAGGGAAATATCGGCCATTTCAGCTAGTGGGGGCTTCCAACTTAGAAAATGGTTGTCTAATAAATCCGAACTATTAAGTCAGTTTCAGGTTCACAATGATTTGTCATCAAGTATATTACATTTAGGAGACGATGACCAAAATAAAACCCTGGGTGTTTTTTGGAATGCGTGTAGCGATACCATTCATTATTCAATAAAACATTTAAATTTTAATAACAAGGTTTCCAAGAGGACAGTTCTCTCAGTTACAAGTCAGATATTTGACCCTTTGGGATTGTTAGGGCCGGTTGTTGTTGTTGCCAAGCTTATTTTGCAACTTCTCTGACAAGAACACTTATCCTGGGATGAACCACTTCCTTCTTATCTCCACAATAAATGGTCAGAATTCTGCAAGGAACTCCAGGTCTTAAATCAAGTCAGCATCCCTCGACATGTTTTAAGTGATAATTGGGCATTTTTACACATCCATGGTTTTGCAGACGTTTCAGAAAGGGCTTATGGCGGATGTGTTTATATAGTCAGTTTAACAAGTACTGGAGAATATATTTCTTCTAGCCTTCTTTTATCCAAATCTCGTGTAGCTCCTATAAAAAAGGTCAGTTTACCACGACTGGAACTATGCGCAGCCGTGCTAACCTGTAAATTTGTTGAGAGGGTAAATCAGTCTATAAAGATAAAACCAGGCAGGATTTTTTATTGGACAGATTCGACAATTACTCTTTGTTGGATTAAGGGATGCCCAAGTCGCTGGAAAACCTTTGTAGCAAACAGGGTGACTCAGGTTCAGAATATGTCAAAGCCTTGTGACTGGTTTCATGTTAAATCAGATGAGAATTCAGCGGATTGTCTCTCTAGAGGCATCTCTACCGAATCGTTGCTCCATTTTAATTTATGGTGGAAGGGTCCCACCAGACCCTTTTCTAACTTTGATGTCGATAATCCAAGGGTAATTGAGGTGCCTCAAGACTTACCTGAACAAAGGGTAATAAGCCATGCCGCATGCGTTCTAGAAGTCCCTGAATTTGACTTTAACAAATATTCGTCTATAATAAAATTGCAAAGAGTTATGGCATATTCTGTGAGATTTATTCAACGACTAAGGAATAAAACAATGTCTGTTGGACCTTTGACCTCTGAAGAACTTAATGAGGCTATCCACAAATTAGTTAAAATATCTCAAATTCAATAATTTCCGAAAGATTACAATCTACTAAATAACAATCGATCATTGAGTAGTTCGAGTAATTTGCTATGTTTAAAACCGTATTGTGATAAAATTGGTTTAATAAGAGTTGGTGGTAGACTGCAGAATGCAAATTTACCTAATGAGCAGAAACATACTGCTTTATTACATAGTAAGCATCCTTTAACTATCCTAATTATGAAACATTTACATGTAAAGCTTATGCATTGCGGGCCTCAGCAACTTTTATATGCAACTCGCGAAAGATTTTGGCCTATGTCAGGGCGTAGAATAGCTAGGACCATAGTAAAGGGTTACGTTATTTGTTTTAAATCAGATCCAACTACCGTTAATTATTCGATGGGTAATCTTCCCGACTAACGTGTCTCTAGTTATCAACCAGTTTTTTCTCACACTGGTGTTGACTACGCGGGTCCTATCTCTCTTAGAGATAGAAAAACCAGAAATCCTAAAATCTTAAAGGGGTAAGTATTTTTGTGTGTATGAATACTAAATGTGTTCATTTGTATGAATACTAAATGTGTTCATTTAGAGTTTGTCAGTGATTTGAACACTCAAGCCTTTCTTCCGGTTCTTAAAAGGTTTGTTGCTAGAAGAGGCAAGCCCTTACATTTTTACTCTTATAACGGGACTAATTTTGTGGGAGCTAACTCAATCATCCAGACATTTTTACGTTCCAACTTTGAAGGGATAGCTTCAGAATTATCAGCCGAAGGAATTTCCTGGCATTTCATCCCACCTCGAGCTCCGAATTTTGGGGGTTTGTGGGAAGCTGGCGCTAAAAGTATTAAATTTCACCTTAAACGTGTTGTCGGTGGCGCTAGCCTTACTTACGAGGATCTTAGTACGGTTATAACTCAAATAGAAGGAGTGCTAAACTCTCGACCGTTATCTCCGTTGTCATCGGACCCGCAAGATACGACTCCCCTCTCTCCAGCTCATTTTCTGATTGGAAAATCACTCACATCTATTCCTGAAGAAGATTATAACAATATTCCCGAAACCCGCCTTCGCAAGTTCCAACATTTACAGCAGATGGTTCAGCAGTTCTGGAAAAGGTGGAATCAGGAGTACATCTCAGAATTACAGCTGCGAGTAAAATGGAGAAAGGAGTTTCCAAATTTGCTAAAGGTTGGCAGTTTAGTCATTTTAAAGAGGACAATGTACCGGTCGGCAAATGGAAGGTTGGACGTGTGATTGAACTGCATACTGGCTCAGACAATATTACACGCGTTGTTACAGTCCAGTGTAGTGATCGTTCGATTTGCAAACGTGCGGTAACCAAATTGCGCGTATTGCCTATAGAAGCAAGTTGTTAAACATTAAAATTAGACTTTATTGAGTTTGATATTGTTAGTTGAAATAAATATTTCAAGGTGGGCGGTATGTTCGGTGATAAACTCAACCACATCATAACACCACGCTACTTCCTACAATATATATGTTCCCAGCGGGTGGCAGTTTTATTATTGTCAATAATTAAGACCTTTTTTGTCAGATAGACAGATTCTATTATTATTCAAAATTGTAACTTTTTTACATTAATAGAGTTTAATTTAGTGTGATAGAAGTGTATTATTCAAGAAGAATCTTTATACAGTCCATTGAAGCCAACAAGTCATTATAATATGTAATTTATAACGAAAAAATACAATAGGTCTCCTAAAATATGAAATGGACAGGTTTGACATTCTTTTTTAGCAAATTATTAAAGTTATGGTCGATTGGAAAAAATCCGCAGATCATTCATATATGTTGAAATCCTGCGCCGCGCCGTAACCAAGCACCTGTCATATGAAATCCACGTTAAGGGTGTATAATTCATATACACATGGGGTATTACCAGTAGTGTATAATAAATATAAGCAAATACGAATATAAACGAATAATGTTGTTAGAATAAGTTTTAAATATATATTTCTTTTGTTACATGTACAAGGCATAACAGTGACAACCAGTAGCAGTCCCATCAAACAGGCTTGCATATACAGTAGCCTCGGACCGAGTAGGGGCATTGCATCACCATACAAGGTGAAAGCTGCATTAGAGGGACTTGAAAATGGCCAGATGGGAGCCAAAACGTAACAAGACTACTGATGATATGATGTATTGTAAATTATCCTAAGCAATGTAAAATACGACGTGTCTTCTCGAACTGAAGTATTTCTCTCTATTTTTTTTTAAACATAGAGGTCTTGGCAAACGTTGGGGACCAACACTAGCAGGGTGGGGAAATGTGAGAACTTCTAAAAAAATATTTAAATGTGAGAACTTCTAAAAAAACATTTAAACTACTATCACCCTTTCTTAAGTTTGAACTTGAACTCGGAAAATGTTATATAAACATTAAAGATAACTTATAAACAACGCGCGCGAACAGCGCAGCCAATTATGAATCCTAAAGTTGCAATGGTTAGCAGATTTTATGATTGTCTCTCACCTATTTCGTTCTCATCTACTGCAGTCCACAGGCTCGTGGTAGTGAGTTCTAACAATATCTAATCTAATCTTCAAACCCAACTCATAAAGTGCAGTTTACAGGAATGAATTTCTTGGGGGATACCGGCCTAAAATGTACTAATCCACGATAGATCTGCCAACATTGTAAGTCACGTGATTTCAAAGTGAAACAGTTACATCGCCTTCAAGTGCTGAGTGAAATTAAGATAAATTAAGAACCTTAAATAATTATCTCATGAAATAAACCTAAACATAAATTAAAACAAAACACCGCTCTTAAAAATCTTTATTATAATACAGGGACTAAGACCTATAAACAATTCAATCCATACCTCAAACGAACGGACATGCGTGTATTAGTAATCGAGTATAGTTAAACTCGTTAAGTATTTGACCAATAGACGTTATTGTTTTACCGAAGTGCCTTATTTATTATCTCCTCTCACCTGACGTAGATCGATCCATAATGTGAGCTATATAACCTGCACAACATCCGAGGCGTGGTGTCACGGATAACTAATGGTGACAATATAATATAAGATATATGACCCTTGTAATTGTGTTGCTGCTTGAAAAAGTACATATTAAATGTGAGTAATTTGTTGATATCATTGGGTTTTCTCTATATATCATTTCGGAACACTCATCATTTTTACGTTTGATGATCTAGTTGTATCATAAATAGCATTGTTTAAATAAATAATACTATAAAATTTTGAAGAAATTGCTGTTGGTGTTGCATTTTAAAATAAGAAACTAGGCTGCTATTATTAATTTTTCCAATGTTCATATAATAACATGCTTGTTGAAATTGAATATGTGATGTATTTCTAAAGCAGACTACACTACGGGTCACTTTAGAGGAGTGCGACATATAAAGTGTTTCTTGGAATGAAATATAACATAATATATGGGGTTAGAGACATGATTAAAAGTCTTAATTTTTTTAGTGGTATATTCTAATTACCAGGAAGAAACAACATTTCCATTGCGTTTCATGGATAGAGTTATGACATTGACATTAGTGCAATTATCAAAAATTTTATTATAATTTACAATGACTTTTAAAATTATACTAGTTTGAAAATTAGGACGCGATGATTTTAACTACACGAAGTACAAAGTAAAAGTGATCTAAAATTTGAGCGTGACCTATTTATAGGGCAGCGAAGGTAAACAATTAAGGGCCATTAAGATAGCTTTCTAATCTAATTCTAACTACATAACTCGGGAAGCTAATTACATTTTCGCCATGTGGCGCTTGGGCTTGGATCTCTTTGGCTTATCATCAGAATAGCCAGATTTGCTATATTATATATTTGATGATGATACTGACATTTCGAAGTAGGTACTCTTACGTAATTTTGAGGTTAGAATTACTAATATTTTTTATTTTAGCAAAACTGACCTGATGTTAATATGCAGTAACATTGGCATAAAATTAGTTCTTAACTGCGGATATATTAAATTTGTTATGTCGTTGATTATATGTAGTTAATAAAAGAATTCATCCGTATATATTTATTTTATTTAAAACATCGTACACAGGACTTAAAGAGATGCATGTACAATATTTCGATTTTAATAAAAAAGTCCTAAGAATCAATTCGGTTGAAGAAAAAATAAAAGTAGGTAAGCATATCGATTTGAGAACTTAATTTGCACAAAACTGTAGAATTATTGTAGTTGGGCCCTTTTAGTTCAGCTATTTTATATGATAAGATGGAACTTATTACAAAATGTGGTATTTCCAAAGTAGAAACTTAATTTTTTTATTTAGATAATGAAATAAGTGTTCATTACCTATATGGTCGATACATTATTAAGTCAATTATAGATTTTAGGAGCCGAGATGTCCAAAAATATACATCTTTATCCTTAACGCTTAAAAGAAACACCGTTCAGTAACCTTCGCTCCGCTTTCAATCAGTAATAAAACAATAATTATGGTGATATCGTAATTACAGTGTTTCGCTTTTACTATATTCAATATGGCGCAAAATGTTAAGTTAGCAACAAGCCATAATACCCATCTTATAAAGATGAAGAGCGTAAAACCACGCTGCTCGTGCCATGTGTTGTATGAATTTGTTGACTTAAGTACCAAGGAAATAGTTAACGGGTTTTGAAATCAGATTGTTGAAACTATACCTACCTTGCTTTTAGAATAGCTAAGTATTCTTCCGTTGTCTTTTTAATGGATTATTCAACTTTCGTCTATAATATATAGCAGAACTTAAAATTGATTTGTTTGTATAAGAGTACATGTTTTAACACAGAGTTTAATGGTAAATTGCGGTTTTTTAAACACAATATCACAATATTTTTATTATTGCTATATTTATTCTCCGTCAAGAGGCCCATATTATATTATAGTTCTCACCAATGAATTGCAAATTATTTGATTCAAAAAAATGGGGTATATTCAAGCAAATATTTGTGATAATGGACAAATAAATATATTTATTTGATTTATTTTTAAGATTTTTTTATTCCGAATAAACAATATGATTTTATAATCGTTGTTCACATCAAACAAAAATAACTTTAAAACAAATAAAATTAATTTGATTCAAATAAGAGAAATTATTTCGTACAAATAACCATAACATTGGTCTAAATACCCGACTTATTTAAATTGAAACACCAAGCTTTTGGAATAAATATAACATTTATTTTTTCTAAGACCTTTGTGTTTTTATTGAAATATGTGGTAAATACTTTTTCCAAAAGCTTAGTGTTTTAATTTTAATAGGTCGGCTATTTAACCAATGTTTTAGGTATTTGTACGAAAAAATTTCTTTTATTTTAATCAAATAATTTTTATTTGTTCAAGTCATAATTTTATTCGAAATAACAATTTGATTAATTTCTTTATTATTAAATAATTGTATTTAGTTGACAGTTAAATGTTTACTAGTTTGTCTTGGTGATGACTTAAATAAAAAAAAGGCATTTTGCCTGTTATAAATATGTGTTGATCTTTCCAAAATGACTATTTATTGACATTCAGTTAGAAGAGTGGTTAGAAATCGGTTTCATTAGCAAATAAAAAAAGCTATACTAATTATCTAGCTTTAAAAAAATTGAAACTGTTATTATTCTTAAGACGTATTTAGGTTCCACGTTTTAGCTGAAATAAACTATATATGTCTTAGTTTTTTTTTAATTGGTAAAGATTCCAAAATCCGAACCC
>MU192981.1:13959-26109 GCA_016904865.1 Pissodes strobi | reverse complement strand
TAAAATATCACTATTGCACATTTATTTAAAATATTTTAAAGTCCTTGGTTAAAATCAACAATAAATGCTTGTAGTCTTTTTGTATAATTTGCATTTATTATTACTCTTTGTTATAGAATTATAAATATATGGACCAAGATATGAGAAAGAAGACTTAAACCTCTCTGTTCTATGCAATGGTATTTGTAGAGTATTGTTATTCCGTGTTGGTATTGTACTCGATATCGTATGTATATCACCCAATCTTATCAAATGCTGAGCCAAATATTCAGGGCAATTGGTTTCAATAATATTCGGAATTAGAACGGAGTAATGCAGAAATCTTCTCTCAGACATTTTAAGCATGTTATTACCTCTAATAAATGGTGTTACACGTTCCCCACCTATGCCGGTCATGTATCGAACACAATTATTTTGAATTTTTTGTATCCTGTACCTATTCTACAGTGTTAAGAAAGGCCCGTATACACAATCAGCATAATTACATTGACATAACACCAATGATTTTGTAAGAAAATTTTTCACCTTTGAGGATAAAAGGTCCCTAAACTCATACAATTATTTTAAAGCAAAGTATATTTTTTGACAAACCTTACTAACATGCCCCGTAAAACTCAAGTTTGGGTCCAGTAGTAATCCAAGACTTTTGACCTCGCTGGCCCATTTTATTTGTTATCCCGAAATTTGAACTTTATCAATATTTGCAACATTTGTGTTCCTGCCAAATAATATTGCTTGCGTTTTTGCAGGATTAACGATGAGAGAGTTCTCTGTTGTCCAAGTGGTAATTTTAGAGAGGTCTTCATTCAACCTTCCTACAGCCATATTGCTTTCATTTCGGGAAAAATGACGATAACCCTGGAAATCATCACAGTTTGCGTGCAATGAACAGAAGTCAACCAATTTATTGATGCCAAAGGGATAAACTGAGAAAAACAAAGGGCCAAGGATGGAGCCTTGAGGCATTCCAGATTGTACCTCCCTTAGTTGAGATAGTCTTTTAATACCAGAAACTGATAAACATGTCATTTGCTGGCATTTGCTCAAATAGTTGTTTACCGAGTGGAGACTAATGTTGTTGAATTTAAGGTATGCAAATTTGGCTACAAGAAGTTGATGACTGATTGAGTCAAAGGCTTTTGTCATGTCTAGCAGGACCAGCGCAGTCATTTCACCTCTATCAAAACCTGTAACGATGTCATTTGTAAAATTGGGAAGCGCCATTGTACAACTATAGTGAGGGCGAAAACCCGATTGAATTGGTGGCAGTATATTTAATAATTTAAAGTATTCCCTTATTTGCGCACTTACGACTTTATCTAAAATTTTGGAAACTGTTGGTAAGATGCTAATGGGCCTTAGTCAGATATATCTGGGTTTTGTTTTTTAGGTAAAGGATGTATTAATGCAATTTTCCATAAACCTGGAACCACACCCTGTTCTAATGAGAAATTAATGATATTAACTAGTCGATGTTCTGTGCCACTGTGAGGGTATGCCAAGGTGCGTTTAAACAAATTGGCGTAACCAATCCAGTAGCTACATGCTATGTGCTAAGGGGTCCTTATCAAGTCTATGGAGTGTTAGTGATAAAAAACTAGATGAGGTGCTCTAAAACAGGAGATCTTGTAGAGGTCGCAGTAGTGAACAGGCCATTCTGGAAAACTCCCAATAAAGTATAATATAATGTAATCTAATCTAATCTACTCATTACATCAGTAGTGATGTAATTACTCTTACTGCGTAACTATAATTGTTTAATAATCCAATTGACTCAATGTCCAGGTTTGACTATTCCATACATAATTAAACTCAAGTTTATTATTTTCATTTAATGGTCCTAAATAAAATGTTGTACATTATAATATGTGAGGCCATGACATACCAGAGCACTCGCGGAATTACTGCGCAGTGGTCTACGACGTCGTCGTGGCAGTATTTCCCACTCGTAATAGTATTTTTGCCACACATATAATGTATTAATGTAATAGTTTGGGATACTGTGCAACCAGTGCTAAAACTTTACTTTTCTCACTTGTACTCTATACTTTTTCTGAAATTGCAGCTAATATATAACGTCGTATTTTACCATTTATGCATCTGATCTTAAAATTTGCCGTAAACAATACATTTTTCACACGATATGTGTTTTTCACACAGTGTGTGAAAAGTATATTTTCAAGAATAGCCATTAGTGTGTTTTTAACCATTTTCAAGCCAGTCAAAGAACATGGTATCATATTATAAAATGATGGTATATTATACATTGATGCATTATCATTTAATGATGGCTATTAAGGCACGAGTATGAGAATTATGACCCTAGGCGCAGGCGAGTGTCTTAATAGACATCAAGTGTTAGTTGCATGCACTTTTTTTACGAACGGTCATAATAATGAAAAATAAGTACTTTAGCTTTCAAAATTTCTTAACTACAATGATATTAACTATGAACTGTCAAAATTGATAAATTTTAAACGTCATGATCATCGCATTCTTTAATATTAACCGAATAATGTTGTGATGTTTTTTCTTTGATTGGTTAGTTATAACCTTGTATCATAATGAAGACTCATTAAAGTACAAGTAGTAAATGTCTAATAAATCAATTAAAGTGTAGGAGTAGAATAAAGATTTTTTTTGGGATACGACCCTATTTGGACAGATGGCAGATGATAGCAATTTAACAGCAAATATGACTTTTGACTTTTACTTAAAAGATGAGGTTGATACGTTAAGTACTTTTCCTACGACTATTTATGAAACTGAGAAAAAGCACAGTTAACTTAGTTAGAAAGTGCCTTATATCAACACACGTGTTGAAAATACTTATCACAACTCTATTAGAATAGATATCAGATGGTGTCAATTTAACAGCATATTTGATTTGACACTTTGAGTTGACATATGCGGAAAAGAAAGTTGATTTCAACACGCATCTGATATATAATCGTTTCCTTAAGAACCTAGAGTCTATTTTTGACGGCTCAGCTTAACCGTCATGCTAAAAACCTCCCCGCTTGGAAATTAGTACTTTCATTCCTTGTTATGTAATATACCATACCGAAACAACATCACGTAAACATGTGATCTATGATACAGAATGAAATAAAAATATGTATTCAGTTTTATCAGATTTTTTTTTATTAAATTGTTTGTTGTTATTAACGATGATTATATTTGTATATATAGTAAGTGAGGGTTGAATTTTTACTATCTAGCAACTCCCCACACTTCTCTGGTAAGGTAATTTGTCCGCACTTAGGAAATTTTACTTTTATTTATTTATTTATTTATTAATCAATGAGCAAAGCCCAATTTACATAGAAATATTAGGTTCAAAGTTCAATGGTGATAATTAAGTTAAATATAAAAATAGATTTTGAGGTAATGACGTTATATTACAATACAGTAATTATCAGGCGACAAGAGATTGCTAAACTGCAGATCCATGTTGCTTTTATGTAAGTCTGTGTCTTCTTAATAAATTATAGAACCTATACCAAGAAAAGGAAAATTCCACAACTGCCTGGACCTCGTTCGCGAACCTACACATTCTTGATTTTGGTGAATGGAAGCCGTAGTTCGTTCTGTGAAAAGGCATATCAAAATTGACATGGGATCGTGTGTTTCTTGCTGGTACGTGTGGACCTACCCTCGCAAGAAGATAGGGGCAGGCCAGATTGTAGCTCATATCATAGATAACCCTAATACCTGTTTTAGCTCTTCGTTCCTCCAAGGTATAAATTCTAAGTATGTCCTCTAGTATGGAGTATGCTATGTTGGGGTCAAATCTAAAGTTGTACCTGACATATCTCAGAAAATTATGCTGGTCTTGTTCTAATCTGTTGATATGGATCTGGCAATTTGGAGTTCATATGGAAGGAGCATACTCTAAGTGAGAACGAACAAGACTGGCGATGGCGTAGAGCAACCTAACCGTACGAATATTTGCAAAGTCTGAACAGACTCACTTCAAGAAACCTAAGAGCTTAAGAGCTTTAAGGGAAATTTCAGCTATATGATCGGAAAAACTTAAATATTTAGAAAATAACACGTCAAGGTTAACTGAGTTTTTTTTTAATGAGATATGGAAACACCATGTCAGTCCCAGGCCTATTGAACAGCATAAAGTTACACTTATTAATGTTAAATTCCATACCATTCATATCGCAACACAGAATAAGTCTATCAAGATCAGCCTATAGTTTCGAACAGCAATCGTTGGACGAAACAATTCTGTAAAATTTTAAATCATCTGCAGACAAACAGAATTTGCTATGTTCGAAACAACTGTCGATATCATTTATATAAAGATTGAATAGTAGTGATCCCAAATGGGATCCTTGAAGAACATGTGATGGAATTTCAATGGCCCCGTACTCAAAATTATTAAAACGCACTACTTGTGCTCTCTCGGTCAAGTAACTCTCCAACCATGAGAGCATAACAACACCAACGCCCAGACGCTGGAAATTAGGGTTTTATGATTGACTCTGTCGAACGCCTTGGAGAAGTCTGTGTAAATAGAATGGACCTGACGCCCACTCCCCAAGGACCACCAAATAGGTGGTGTAATACAAAAGATTGAACTCCGCAAATTTCGACTTCTTTGGTATGAAACCAAATTGCCGATCCAATACCCTGCTATCCAGGAGGGGTGACGAGTGTTCCGTTACAATGTTTTAAAATAATTTTGGTACTATGCCTAAAATACTAATGGACCTATAGTTTTGTATGTTGGATTTATCATCAGATTTAAAAATCGGTGTAACGAAACTGGACTTCCATCAAGAAGAAAATTTCCCCAGTTGAAGAGACAGTTGAAAATTTGAAAAAGATGACGAGAAAGTATGAGCTGCAGTTCCAGAGTGGCATAGGGTGCAAACCTTCGGGCCCAGGTCTCTTGTTCATATCTAGTGAGTCCAGTGTTACATAAACATCAGATATTCTTATATCACAGCTACAAATATTTAAGGTATTATATGATAGGACTATACTTCGCTCTATCACATGTTTCTCGACTATATACACTGGTAAAAAAACTCGGCAAATAAATTAACGTTTGGCCTTTACAGATTGTTATATTATTATACACAAATTCTTTTGGCAGATCTTTAGACTTACATTTAGAACTAACGTAGTTATAAGAGCTTTTTACCCTATTGTTAACAAGATCTTCTCCGATAGACGCTATAAAATGGTTATGTGAGTTTTTACTTAAAGTTCTACATTCTTGCCTTAATCTACTAAACTCATGATAGTTTTCCAGTGTCGGGTGCTTTTTATATTGTTTGTGTGCAGTTTTCTGAAGGAAAATATTATGCTTAAGTTCAGGAGAGAACCACCTAGGATATTTCCTAAAACTGATAGGTTTTAGTGGCACATATAGGTCAATCGCGGTGTTCACTATATCGTAAAATATATCAACCATGTCCTCTAATGTTCTACCTTAAAATATGACATCCCAGGTTATAGCGCAAAAGTAATTGTTGATAGCAATATGGTCTGAACTTGTGAAGCACCCATCAAAACCATCCGCATAGTCCTGCATGTTAGGGATGAAAAGACAATACAATATCAAGCAGAGTTTGGTGAGCATTAGTCATAGTATTTAATTGTTATAGGTTATGAAATGCGCATATTACAAAAACTGCCTCCATGGATGCAAGTACATTAAGTGGAGAGGTCGGTACATGTAGTACAGGAGATCCAAACTGATCACGCAACCAGACTCCCTAAAGAACTCCTGGGAGAAAGGTAAACAGACGCAATTAACACAAAATTCTTGCGTTGCCCACCTGTACAAACAACTGTCCAAGTGTCTCATCAGATGGAATACATCTGCTAGGAATATCCTTATGCACAACAAACAAAACTCCGCCACCCCTTCGATGAGCGCTAATAGCAGGTGACCGGTCTCTTCTGTATAATGTATAATTGATAAAGTTAACCCGGCATCATATATATCGTTTGTCAGTCAGGTCTCGGTGAGGACAATGACTGCGTGAGAGAAAGTGGAGGCTGATTCAAGGAGCAGATGCAATTTGGTATGCAAGTCACGTACATTTTAGTATAAAATGTTAAGTTTTATTCTATTAAAGTTAGTCTATTTCAGTTTTTTTTTGTAACAATATTGGGTATACCATTGGTGTATCTAAGCATTAGATTGAGTTCACTATTCTCGTGTCGATCCCTCAGCTTATCCCTAATTACCATCTGTTGGGCCCGTTGATTCGGATCTAAATCAGCACTAATGTAAATCTAGCTACCCACCAACTTCAACCTGCTCTGGACCACCAAGCCAGCCTCGCGTTGAGATCCCCATGTGACCTTCAGAGCTCTCCGACCATTCTTGTTAGGTTTTCCCACTTGACACCGCTCAACCAATTTAATGTTGTTCTGAGGAATGAGGTTCTGCAGAAGTTCCTCAACAGCTTCTACGTCTAACATATCTTGCTCTAAAGGGATATTAAATATAACGATGTTTGCAGCGCGCTTGTTACGTTCCGTGATATATTGAAGCACAGTGTCTTCTACTGATAACAAAGACCCTACTGCCACCAGAGGCTTCCTGCCCGACTTTATAGTTTCAATCTCTACTTTCAGATCGTCAATAGCTTTGATGAGTTTTAGTATTGGAGATACCAGGAAGAATTTTAGCGAACGTCAACCATTTAAGTCCATCACTTTTATCTCCGATGCCGTTAATCCGGAACAATCCATGTGTTTGTGTACAAAGCGTGAACAGCTGTCGCATGCGTTAAGGAGGGAGGGTGATGTCCTCCTCAGTTTTATCGCGGGAAACACATTTATGCATTTTTAAGATCACTATTTCGAAATGCTCACAAATTCGGCATGGGTGACGCTAGTATCGAAATTATCTTCCAAAAAGGTCACACTAGAAATATTAAAGAGCAGTTATCAAGCAGGAAAACACGAGGCCATTCAAGGGCAGTCGAATAAACGTGGAAACATACACAAAACACTCTGGGATACAGACATATCCACAATTGCGTGGGCACAATTCTGGTACTGAAGAGGCCTAATCCAGGAAATAATAGCGTGTGAACCGAGACCATACCGATTAAATTACGGACGATAAAACAATATTGTTGATGTAACCTAGTAAGTACTTTCTGCATGATCCTAGAAGCATACTTTTTTGGGCGAATATTAGCCTCTATCATCGACCTATAATATGAGAAAGAAATTAAACCATTATAAAACATTCACATGAAGATTCATTTTCTGACAGTGCTATCAAAAAATAAATTTCACTTTTTGCCTTTGTCAGCTCATTAATTGTTGTAGGTTCAATCTTGGTCGATTTTCTAAACAAACCGATACTGGAAAGGGAAAGTCACTTCAAAACGTAGTAAAATCTCTCCTTAGCTTCTATATACAATGTACTTCAACTTCTTGCAAATAAGAATGATTCAAGTTGGAGTGAATTAAGAATATGCAGTAATATGCATAAATAACTTATGTTGGTAGTAGGGCAATGGCGTCGAGGGTTTATTTTACCTTGCAGAGTAACCTGCACTGGAAAACACCACACTGCATGAGTGGGTAAGAGAAAACTTTAATTTAATAAGAGAGCATGGCAGGGATGCTTTTGTAGAAATGCGGTTTTAATATACGCAACAAAATGGATTATAAAACATGCTGTTCTGGGAACGAATGGACTACACTTCGAGAAATGAAAATAGCACTTATGAGAAACTTTATATTATAATAAAGCAGAGAGAATATTGGCCGAGTGCCACAAACGACGTTTATCGTTCGACTTTTGAAAGAGAGTGGCTGTGAAGAAGTGAGTTTACTTGCATGGCCGAGTGCCACAAGGAACGCTTACTATAGCGACTTACTTGTGAGAGAATCAGAAAACAAGTCTTCCATGGCCGAGTGCCACGGGGAGCGCGAACTATCGCGACTTACTTGGGAGAGAGTCTTTTCAAGAAGGTGAGGACGCGTTCTTTCTCCCTTGGCGAGTGAACTTATCCCCACTCCTGAAATATCCCTTCCGTAGGGGGCAAATATTATAAATATAGAGAAGTTATACAAAAACATAACATCACCGGTTGTCTAAACAAAAATTATGAATTTTAAAACAAACCTGGTCGAAATCTGCTGACTAGTTTTTTATAAAATTCGATTATTATAGATCGGAATTTTAGGGACTCTAAAATTATAAAATACCCTAGATTGAGTGTTTCCCGCAGTCGCTGTAGGAAGCGTTCTGCTTGTAGCTGACCCTGACTTTTGTTTCGAAATACGTGGATTGTATTGTTCGAAGCCGTTCTGCTTTTAGCTATCCAGCTAAACTGATGCAGATGGATAAACGTTGGGACAAGAGATGGCGCTAAGAATGGCGCTGAGAGTTTTTGAGGGGCATTCTTGGAATGCGATACACAGTGGCGTGGAATATTAGTATAATACGATTTAAATAGATAGATTTGAAAACATTTTCAAATGGTTTTTAAACATCAATATTTAATAATCTCTGCATTCGTCTAAAAACCAAGAATTTCAAAAAAAAAAATCTTGCTTCTCAGCAAAACCGAGCTGCATCTCTAGATTCACTATATCACTTAAAATATTATACATTTTTCAGAACGAGAATCCTTTTTAATACCTTTTATTTATGTAATAAATAGGGGGATTTAAATAAGTATCAGACGCATAGTTGAAATTTGGCGTGCTGGTCGAGTGTTAACAATTAATAATTTTATTGTTCGGAGAAAATGACCCCCGCAATTACATGTTATTCCTTGCTGTATTTAAATATTACATCACAAATTCTGGGCATTGCAAATGGATAATTAAATTTTAAAGAGATTATTTAATTTCTCTATATGGTGCCAGATAGAGTTCTTGAAAATACGATTAATAGGAAATTAGATATAACTGAAAAGCTCTAAGGTGCATCCAATTACTGCAAAAATCCGATGACTATCTTCGAATTGTGTTTCTTTTTCATTTAATCTAAATGTTAATATAAATAAATAATAATTTTGTTATATGTTTTGTTTTACCAAACTTATAAAATTAAATATTAAACGCTATTTTCAAAACTGTCTTTATTTAGACCACAATGTTATAAGTTACAAACCCGCAACTCTCGTCAGGTATTACTTATAACTCAAGTGTAACCTATAGACTGATGGACAATATAGCTCAATATGTAAGAGGTGTTGGATAAGCAAACAAAATATCACATATATTCTTCGCTAGAAACAACAGGGTCTTAGCTTTCCCAGCATTATATACGTATTTAATATAGACATAAATTACTTGCCATTAAATTGAAATAATAATTGTTATTAACTGTAATTTATCAAAAGTTTGAACACTTGTGTGGAAGTTAGTTCTGAGACCAACTTCTGATGAAGCTAATTGTTACAGCGAAACATGTTAAGTGAATTAAAGTAAGTGGAAATTAAATAATAAATGGTGTTTTCGTTGCCTTTGAAGATTAATTTCCATCAAGTAATAGCCACATCTATCAATCATAAAAAAATGTTATGTTTCATGTCTGTTTAAGTGAAGTCTGTACATGATCTCGTTTTTAAATTAACTGTTGTAGTCGGAACTCAGTAAATATCGAATTAATATACATTTTTGATGTAATTTATAGATTTGTAGTAGAACACATTACAAATACATACATTGAATTTTATGGTGTTTATTAATAAGGCATAAGTTACTTTTAGAGAAAATGAATCTATTAATGGTTTTTTCACGTCTTACTGGTTGTAGTTTAACACTGTTAAATAAAGAACTATCGGATACTTGAATTTTAGCAATTCGTCAAACCTCAATATCTTAAGCATTTGCAACGCCATATTTATTAATTTTTTAAAGCATTTTATATGTGTCATCATTTCCGTGGAAAGGCTTTTATTTGAAACTGCTTTTTAACTTTAGTAGTCAGCTGGTAATAGTGGACGCATCGAAAATGTAAGGACGTGCTTTATCCAGGATTAGGAACGTAGCTGCATTACGTTAGGATATCTTATGATATACCCATTCTTGGGATAAGACATGTTATACAAATGAAGGTGTTTACATATTTAAATATGAATTTAACGCAACAAAAATACTTCATGAATATAATAATGAGATTATTCCGTAATACTGATATGACCACTAAACTTAATAGAGCTCATGCGTTTCTTTTAATGTTTAGCACAGGAAACCTGTTTAATCTACTATGCGATCAATATCCAGTCTCCAAAACTTAATTTAAATGGGATGGATCAAAAGTCTATCATAGTGACCGTAGAGCTAGCGCAACACAGTTCAAAAGTTAAATATAGATTTTCGGTGGGGGAGTTAACGCTTGTGATGCTCGTGTTGATCGATGGCTACACGAATCGTATAGGAGTGTGGTACTTCCAGTACACACACAAAATCACACTTTATGCATGGGGTGGTTAAATTCAGAGCGAAGTGCTTTAAAAGCCGGACATGCACAATTGCAGCTTCCTCTGACTAAATTAAACTTATAAATAATTTTAAAATGTACAGTTGTTCACTGCTAGATGGCGCTACTATCGTGGCAAAAGTCACATTTAAAGTTGCTGTCATGCTGTGTATTCTTGCCGTAAATTTCGGTAAGTTGTTATTAAGTTTTGCCGAGATAAAGCTGGATATCAAATTGCTTTAAACAGGGTTTATTTTACCTTGCAGAGATAAAGCTGGATATCAAATTGTTTTAAACATTTTCTGATGATGCTAACATGGTTAGCGAAACGCGCGTCGGGTACAACAATTATATTTCTGCGTCGTGGATAAAACTGTGCTGTAGTATATATGGGCAGTGCCCATATTTGGAGAATTTTATATTTGCTTTTTAAAATAATGTGCAGTTTCAAAATTATATAGGGTTGCCAAATTAAAAGAATAGATAGCTGGTTAATCACTTTTTAGACAGGCTTTTGACGAAAAGAGAACTATGAAATGAAGATAACTTGAAACGGGCCATGAGCAGTGTTGAACAAAACGTGTCACAAAAACGCATTGATTTTTTTTGCGACTCCGCGAAACACTCTTCAGCACCATATTGAGATAGGAAGTTGGGATGGAAAACTGAATTGACGAACAGGATAATGAGATTAACTGGAATTGGCAGGCCTTTAACCAGCAAAGTTCTAAGAAGTTTATATAACTACTGTATCATCATGTCATTGTCATTGCTGTCAAAAGAGGTGCATCGGAACTAATTGGAAGAAAGTGGCTGAAATAATTTCTTCGTGGCTACCCAGATATCTCTAGGAGAAAGAACACATATTTAAACCCCCCTCGGATGTGAACATTATATAAATGTATCGTTAATGAACTATTTTGACACAGTGAATAAGGTCTTTAAAGAGTTGCAGATTAAGTATGCATAAAGACCCATACGTATTTGCTAAGAAGGAGGTTAAAAACTTCCATTACGTTGCACCCAGTGGCGGCTCGTGACAATAAGAACTGGTGAATCAAATATAATTACCTCACCGGATCATATACGGGAAAATGTAAAGTAATTTTTATTTAGTTCTATTATCGAAAACCGAACCGAAAACCAACAACAGAAATTTAAAAAGTATTAAACGCACCTATGCGCAAATGCAACGTCACAACCACTGTTAATCACGAATTAAAAACACCATCCCAAAATCGCAAATGAATCTTGCTTTTGAGGTGGTGTCATTCCCATAAGCGCTTATCTATAATATGCAGACGATATGGCACGTTGCCATGGCAACCACCGTAAACAACTGTATCGTCATAAATCGCAACGCGAGTTGATTTAATCAAGGCAGAAGGCGATGGAAATAAACTTCGCTGTTTTGACAATGTTGTCGCGTTTTGAGCAATATACCGATATACAATAGTTATTCTGATTTTACCTTCTATGCATAGCGCCTGAACAACTAAACATTTTATAATTTTGTGTTGATTTGTTTATGATTTAAGTTAATATAGTATGTTATAGTGATTCTAATTGAAAAATAGTATAAGTTGGAAAAATCCATGCTGAATCATTGATTCACTTGATGTATTAAGCCAGCCGCCACTGTTGTCCCAGGACACGAAGAGAAGGTAACGATCGTTTCTTGCGGGAATGCGATAGGTCAAGTCATTATGTTCAAAAGACAA
>MU192981.1:2772-13949 GCA_016904865.1 Pissodes strobi | reverse complement strand
AAAATCTACTACCTAGGTCAAAAGTTATTATGACGAGCAAGGTTAGTATGACATACTAGGTGTTTTATGTCTCCCGAGTAACTGTACGCATGTTTTCCAGTCTATGGATAAATCCGCCTTTAGATTGTTCGAGTGCTACTGAGATGAAGAAGTGGCAAGGTATTGGGGAGTTTCTTCACAGAGGAACCCCTTTTTAAATGTGTGATGACTTTAGAGCTACCGGGATATATACGTATGATTTAACTGTAATTGATCCAACACTGTTTGCTTCTTCTGTTTTAACCGAAAAGCCTGATACCGAAACATCAATTAAGGAACAGATAGCTACCACAAGAACTGTGACCGAGAAACATGTTGCCAAAAAGGTTGCTCGCTCACTCACAACTCAGTAAAAGAAACGACAATATTCAAGTAGTTTTAGTAAATCAGAAGTAGACGAAGATCAGTTATAATCAGATACAGATAATCTGAACATATTGTTTACAGAATTTCTTCCTATACTTATGATGGAAACAATTAAAACTAAAAAGCCGAGAAAATCAATAAACTATAGAGCATTAAAGATTGCTAGGGCTGATTTTGTAAACTAGAAAATCAGGTCCAATAATGAAGTAAAAAAAAACTGACATTGAGTCGAAACAATAACTCTTCTTCAAGCAGATTTCAGAAAAGTGGTCTACTTGGTCAACAAATGAATTAAAACAAAATATCCAATTGTTAGCGAATCCTGGTATTATTTTTAAGTGATGAAGATAGGCAAGCAGATATGAGGCAATCAACAATCTGCCACAACTGGATCCACGAGGATTGCTTAGGTTTGTCTCTTAAAACGAAAACCCTCAATTTTATATGCGCAAGATGCAATGAAGATGAATGGTCACTTGTTCTACTTACTTGCTTAGTATAAAATGTACCCATTTTAGTAAATAGGGCTCCAGTAAAACTTTCCGATTTTGTTTATGTTTACATAATTTCCATAAATTGAGTTCTCTGTTTTTACTATGCATTTATCCTAGCTAAATGTCGTGTTGAAAAATTAAACAATTTTCCATTTAAATATAGAATTTTCCTTTTAGGGGTGCCTATATTTAAGTAAGTTACCCTATTTTAATGGGACATTCTTTATAATTTCCGATTGTTTCCCATAATTGTACTACCTCTATTTAGTTACGCTATTCCAGTATAACACAGTTTTAACCACAATAGCGACAGACAAGTTACACACTCGACGCGCGTTTCGCTAACCATGTAAGCATCATCAGGAAATACCTAATTATTTCTGATGAGGCAAACATGGTTAGTGAAAAGCGCGTCGTGTGCAAAAATTATGTTTTAATATTGTGTATAAAACTGTGTTGTAGTGGATTTTGATGAAGGTTCTAAACCCCAACTTAGTACGCTATGAACATATTGAACTATGGCTTTTTATATTCTAAAAATCAAGCCAGGAAAATTACTAAAAAAAGGGTTACATACTTATTTTATAGTGGTGTATTTTGAAAAAGAGCAGGACTTTTAGATAAAAACTTTTGATTTACGTACGAAGTTATTTTGCATGCGTACACTACTAGTATTATATTAAAATAAAACATATTTCTATTTTTTAAAATTTATTAATAATAGTCTGAAAAAAGAAAAATAATACTTTCGGAAAACCATGGAAATAAAATATACCTTCCTAGGAAGCAATGTATGGGGTAAGCCTGTAGGAGTGCAGGCCAATCCATATTTCCCGATTTTCCGATGTTAGTAAAGGTTTCGGCCACATAGGAGGATCGCGTCGCTACTAGCGTCAGATGATGCTCCGGTATATAGGTCAAATTTATGATCAGTTAAATGGATACAATTAATACAGAGAACGCGAAATCAGCTCAGACATCAATTTAAACTAGCGGATCCATCGGTGGCATCAATAATAATATTAATATTGGTATTTACAACATCGGTTTTAAACTTGCGATTTCACTGAGTATGAATTGCAGCTAGATCTAAATGCGGATCGAGTATTATGTCTACATCCAAGAAACATTTTTATTAAAGAAAACTTTGCGAATTGTATCAATACCTCCCCTTCTCACTTTCCCCTAAGATTTCCTTGCCATCTTAGTAAATAAAAAAAAATAAAATTAATAAAACTGTATTCCTCAAGTCCAAAAGCTCTAAAAAGAAAAGACCCCTAATTTTTTGTTATTATAATCTTCTGCTCCTCGTATCAGCCTTCAAACCGGCCATCCACTACCATATAGAAGAGATAAACGAAAATTATGCCAATAATTGGCTTGTATTGTTTATGAGTTTTCGGAGGAAAAATATTTGCCAATTCAACCTTCCTCTAAGAGCTCCTAACCAAGATAAAATCCACCTCAGACATTGAAGGAGGTTTCCGTAGCAGTGGCAAAACATACCACAATCATTTGTAACCTGGCGAACTACGCGTTGCCGATGATGTCAAGAGATTTCCAACCTTCTAGGATGACCTGAGTGAAGATCAAAATATTACCAAATTCTGAATTTAAATTATGGAAAATTTAAACTAAAAAAAATTGAACAAACAAATTTTAAGAATGGGGTAATATATACAATAAATATAAATTCTAAGTATGTGCAAGAAAGCTTGCAAAACTGAACCAGTGAATGTCACTATAGCCAGCAGAATATCACTTTTTTAAATTTTTCTTGTGATTGTTATGTTATTTATTATTATGCTATTTATTTTTTTCATAAGTTGAAAAAAACAAATTACCTATCAGACTAATGGTGCTTGGTACACTTAAACTAAAACCTGGCGAAAATATAATAAGTCATTACGGAAATCATAAAATAAGTATACCGCATGTTTGTGATTTTCAACTTTCGTTCCTTTAATTTGGCATTGATATGTTCTTTAAGGGCTAAAAGTGGATACTTTTGAAATAAACACTTCTTTTGGAACGTTCAGCATACTTTTTCTTGAGCAGTGCATAAGATTGACCTGCCTACGCAAAAGCACGTAACGCTTAAAGCTGTCTATGCATATAAAGTTTAAAGCTGCCTACGTAGCGGGTTTGGAGAACCGCCATCCACTACTTATTTTTTAATTCTATATTTTTTTCAAACTCGATTATTTTGCCCGGATAAAAGCTGCTATTTTGTTGAACTGAATGGTGTTTGGAAGTCATCTAAAACCAAATTAGATGTTACATTAAAAATATCAATTTAGATATGTTGTATCTTACTTCCTTTCGCAGATGGCTCTTCAGCATTAGATTGTCTGTCTATTTGAATTAAGGGAATAGGGCTGAAATGACGACAGCAATCAGATGGAAGCCACATCACACATTCAACATGTAAAAGCACGGTAGTCTGTGTTAGATTTGACAAAATCCATACACATCTGGTGCATTTTCATAGTTCCCGATATTCGATTTGTTATTTCCGATTTAATCTGTTCCTCAACAACATCTGCTTCATCAGATGTTACGTGCCATAATTTCACTGCTTTATATATCTCAAGTAACATCAACAATATCGCTTCCTTGGGCAATAACAAGATTAACAAGATCGGTCGTCCTTTTTAAGAGACGAGTTATCACCTAAGAAGTTGTAGATACCATTACAGCTGCATTAGCTTGAAAGGCAAAGTTCAGTACTGGATGCGAGTGGACCCATATTGCAGGACGATAGTGCTTCAGGTACTCAGAAACAGAGTGAAACGAAATAGAGTTTTTAATTTTTTTTTCATCCAAATGCCAGTATGCAAAGTATCTTGTTTGCACGGTACTCCAAAATGGACTGAGTTATTTCTCCTAAATGATCTTTCAAATATCTTATGCACTTAAATTGATGCTTGATTCTGCCACAATGTTTCATGAATGGAATTATCATATTGCCCATTGAGTCAACTAAGTCACCTACACTTGAAGAAATATTTTCTTTCATTCGTGGTAATCTGAACTTATGCATATGCATCAATTGCAGAACCTTTTGGGTTACATTGGTTGTATGGAACAAGCTTTATGTTGCATGCATCTCATCATCTTAACAGACTTTTAACCTTCTGCTCTTCCGAGCGACACAAAAGAGTCGTTACTTGATCTGGAGTATTGACATCAACAATCTTTAAGAAGTGCAGTTTATTCCTGTTGCAAAAAAATAATAACAACTGAAATTACGTAAAAAAGTCCCATACGATTTATTTTGATATCTAATATCTCTTTAATATACCATCCACTATATTATTAAAATAATCAATGAGATAATGAGGTTGGAGTTCCGATTCCACAAGTAAGTAATTCCTTTTAACTTAAAAACTCGTTAACCGCAACCCTCTTTATTGTTTATGGTAGCTTATTATTTAATTATATACACATATAACCTGAACAAGTCTTTGTTAAATGCTGTGTGTGTATAAATTTTAATCCGGCTCATATTACTATGGGTTTTACACATGCATGTCCACGATTGTTTATATTAGGGGTTCTTATGCAAAAAGCTTTATCGACAAAATTTGGAGCAGGAAATCTTTACAATTGACTTTAAAAAAAAAAACATTTATGTAAATTTCCACAGAAGCACCAAAATCAGGGTCAAGTTTCGTTTAGCGGAAATCCGTTAGGAAGAAATTAATTTATTTTTTCGCATTACTCTCTCAACGTAGAACAATCAAAATTTTACGCAGCAAATATATCATTCTCATTTTCAAAAAAAGTTAAAAGTTTGGAAGAGCGGAAATCCGTTAGAAAAATTTTTTTTAGGCTTAGAGTAACTCTCTACCACTCTAACCGTAATTAACCACTATCCCAAACTAACACAAACCAACCACAGCTAATCCAAACTAATCAAAACAAACCAACCCTAAACCAAACTAACCAAAACACATCCACACTAACCCAAACTAACCCAGATTAACCAAGACTAACCCTAATTAAGCAGAGTACATAGACAAGTGCGCTACGTGCGCTTGTCTCTTAATTACCCAAAACTAACCACAGGTAATCCAAACTAATCAAAACTAAGCCTAATTAACCCGAGTAAAAAGTCTCTTTATTCACCCAAACTAAGTAAAAATAATCGAAATTAACTTTAATTAAGCAAACAAGCGCAATGAGACAAGCGCACTACGCACTTGACTAGCCCCACATAACACAGAACCAAAATTAATCCAAACTAATACAACACAACATCTATTAAAACATATCAATTTCAATAATATAAAGAATTTCCACGAAAAATATTGCGCATGTTTAAAGAACAAATTACTAGCCAAATAGAATTATCTAATTTTCATCTCCATAACAGATTTCCGATATTCTAAACTACAAAAAAAAATTTCACCATTTTATTAAATAGGTTTTTCTGGACCTGCCTATAGCAAAAAGAATAATAGAAAAATTATACAAATACAGATTTTAGTTTGTAGAATCGTCCTATAGAACCATATTTTTTTAGCCGATTTCCGCTAAAAGCCGCTGAGTCCAAAATCAGCTAATAAAGAAGCAGACCTTCCAGAAAAGCAATGTCCAGTGTATAATAATGAATTGGAATACCGCTACTTTTTGGGGTAGTTTTCCAAATATATTTTTACAGACTAGCTGGTTAGTAAGTAGGTACATTGCTGTTTTGATAACGAACTAAATCTCGAATGAAGGGTTTTAGCCTTTCTTAAAGCCATATACTTCCGGTAGATTTCAGTTAAATTGACTATATTTTTACCTGAATTTTTAACCGCAAAAAAGGTCTAGTATTTTTATCTGAGTTACTCAATTCAGTTACACATCTATCGTCAACTGAACTAACTCCTTACTTCCACAGGCTCCTGTGACACCCAAAAATAAGAGCTCCCTTTATCATTAAAAACTGGTTGTCTGGAGCATCCATTGAAAATATGTCAACATGGTAACCTGTTAGTGTCTTGGCTTTTTTATATCCTATTGCTTCTTTCCAGCAGAGCAATTAACTAGTGAAATTTGCTGATATCGATATTATTTTAAACGTTAAGTATGGAATCATGTAGCCAAGATGTAGAAAGAGAGAAAGTCCTGGATTTACTCTGTGAAAAACACGAGTAGGGCATCTTCGTCAAAATTTTTCACTTTACGTTTACAGCACCATCTTCTGACCTCATTTTACGCTTCACGTAGTCCTTGGTTTTTTCGGCAAAATACTTTCTAACGCCTTTTCAGCTGCTTTTTTCAAATCAAAAGTTTTTATTTCGACTGTGATCACAAAGTTAATAACACTGACAACATGCTTATTTATACTATAACTAAGTGTTGTAAAGTAGACTAATGAAATATTAACATTGACATATTAGGTCTTTTTAAATTTACCCTACCTTTACCTAATTTTAGTAATACTATTCCTGGAGGTACAAGGACGTCATTTATGTTATATCATTGTCCCATACTAGGCAGTATAAAAAAACAAGCAGCTTATATTGATCTAAATCACTGTTATTTCAGAAGCTATTTCTTGAGCGATGTTCAGAAATGGTAAGTATAGAAATTTAGAATTGATCTTTTATTCAACCCTTATTTGTATTCCGTTGTGAAACCATTTACATTTATGAATATGAATGATTCTTTAATTTGGCAACTAAGTGGAATGTTTATACTTTTCTTAAGGTTAGCTAAAACAACATACAATAGGACCGATTTCACCATTGCATTACATAAGCTATTTCCTATGTAATAAGTAAAATCCCGAATTAAATTTTTTATTATTCCTAATCTTCCTGGAGATAGGATTTGTCCATTTTCTCATATGTATCATGTATGGACAATTTTCTACAGCAGCATTAAATTTTGTCATTCGAACACATCCTCATGTATTCCACAGAGTCGCCTCTATACTGATTATTCTTCATGTTATATCCGGGGTCAATAAGCAATATTTCTTTCTAGTCTGACCGTGGCCTAAATATAGATCCTTACCAGGCTTCAAAACCTTTGCATTTAATGAAACGTTTAGATTTTTTACAAAACGCTCTAGCTTTCCAAAACGTCTCCCACGTAAGACTAATTCTTTTTAATTAAATTGTAATGTCAATTCGATGTTTTGTTTATTGCTTCCACCGCATTTGCCGTATAACTAGTTTATAACTATTTGTGTTTGAATAATTTGGGTTATAAACTAACCCAAACTACTTCTCAATCAATGCTGTTTGTCTGTCTTATTGCTCTCGTTTCTAAAAAAGTTTTGGATCAGTTTAATTAATGCTTTAGAAGTATTTTACGTTTAAACACTCACATAAATATTATTAGAACGAAATCTGAAATAAACTTGATATAAAGTTATGACCCCATTTGTATTTATTTTAAAAATTAATCTTTTGCCTTCTACCATTTCTAATCCTTTCCACCAAACATAATAAACCAAAAGCTTATTTCGATTTCGAGTTTTTCACAGTCCTTCGTATCATTCTAATGCGTAGAATTGTCCAAGCTCAGTTTTAATTTATAACAATGTTGGGATTACAAACGATTAATTAGGCACTTCCCGAAATCCGTGTTCCCACCAAGGAGACCCGTACAAATATGTTTGACATAATATAATTAGACAGATTAACAACTGGACTTTGTTGTTGTTGTTCCGGTTTAATCATAATAAAAGGAAGGAACCTTCGTTAAAACGGTCACTATTTTCCTCGTGAATACCATATGAAGAATGCAATTATGGCAGATTTAGAGCGATTATCGATAATTAAATGTACATTTCACTGAATATTTCCCTCGGATATTAAAATATCCGGATATTTTCGAAAAATTACAGCGAATATTTCAGTGCAATCTATACGTTTTAGCGGTAGTTTCAAAAAATTAGCGATAGTAAAAGACCACATCGATAATTCAACTGCAAGTGTCACGTTACAATCCCAAAACGCTATCATGGCGAAGATATATCCATCATCCACCTTTACTCTCACTGAGAGATCAGCTATACAGGATCTTGTACCTCACCTCCCATCTTCTGTAGCTCCGTTATTAATCAAATTAAGATTTTAATATATTACATGATTAGAGTGCATTTTAGGAAAATATTTTTGCACCACTGGTTTTAGAAATTGTCGAAAAATACAAATGGGGGCGTACTATCAGATTTAAACCAGGAACTTATTAGTTTAGGTTTAAATGTCACATTGACCAAGTTTGATTAATCTAAATTATACAGAGAGTTAAAAATTTACTGCCAAACTTATCAAACTTTAAAGAACTTTTTCTTTCTTATTTTAAATGTAAGCCCCTGTATTTTTCGATTGCATTCGATGCGTAAATAAAAAATAAAACTTTCTAAATACATCCCTATCATAATTTCCAACATATTAAAGGTTATTCAATAACAATTTTAACAAAAAATATTAAAGACGGCTTTGATAATGACATTAGATTGTATTAGGATCAATTAAATTAAATTAAAAGTTAAATTATATGTACTTCAAAAGTCTAAATAGTTTTTGTAGATATTACCCTAAAATTAGTCAAACACAACAACCGAAATAAAACTAAACTTTCACGACACTGAAAAAACATAAACTTTTGATATTTTTAACAGATATAAAAATTACTATTAATAATTTCTTCCTAGAATTTATGTTCTTAATAAGTCGGATGTAACGTTTCCAAATGCGTTACGGATTCTTTGCTGCATATTCTCAGGTGTGGTTGGAGGTTCCTGATAAACAGTTTCCTTCGTAGCACCATAAAAATAAATCTAATTTGGTTAAGATCAGTGAGCGGGGCGGCCAATTATTTCGTCCTCCTCTTCCAATTAAGCGATTTTCAAATAATGTGCTTGAGCTCCATCATACTGCAGCCATATTGTATCCTTCAGCCTATTGGTAAATGCGGAGATAAACTGAACAGTAAATTTTGTAAAAAGTTCAGATACATGCCTCCATTTAAATGTGAATTAAGAAATTGAGGACCAATAGCATGTAATCCAATAATTCCCCTCACACATTAACGGCTGATTTTCATATATAGGACTGTGCACCGACTGTGCGCCTACCGTGCACCTACCGTGTCGTGTCCACTGTAAATCAAAAAATTGTATGTTCCATATAAAACGCACTGAAGCTCTTATTTACATTTACACATATAGGACTGTGCTACGACCGTGTTGCGGTCGTCCAGTCCTATTGTGAAAATGTTGAAGACCGGCGACGGCCTCAGCATGGTAGGCGCACAATCGGTGCACAGTCCTATATATGAAAATCAGCCTTCACTGACCATCTATGTTGTCGATCGACTTGCCTGAGCTTAATCATTGGTTGTAACCCGAGTAAGTGAAAGTTTAGCGATCCACAAATCCGTTTTTATGGAAGATGGTCTCATCAGAAAACAAAACATTACTACAAAAGTCAAAATTTAGCCTTATTTTACCTTGCGTCTAGTTAAAAAATTCGACACGTTGTGCCCAAGGCACATTGCCTAAACCACCAGCAACCAAATAGAAACGACTAAAATAACTGCGCAAATGACATCAGGTATTTCTTCATACATAGATAATTCACTCTACATCGTATCTGCCTTTCTAACGCTAAATGCCTTCATTCTTTTCCAGGTGGAGAACCTACTCGAAGTTATGACTCAATCCTCAGCTCGACTTTCACTCATTGCGTGACACATGTACCTTACTACATACAGATTTCATATTCAGCTTTATATTCAATGCCATGTAGCTAATATGTTGTAAATCTAATTTGTTAATGTTTTCATCAAACATGCTTTGCCATCAATTTAATCAAACAATCTCTTTTAAGCGTACTACATCGAAATTATAGCTCCGATGAGAGATAGACAGGTGGGAGCGGTCGTTTTGGCTGTAGGGCGCAGAGGGCCTTTTTGGTAATTTTCTCTTTGCGCGCTCCTCCCTTATCAGAAAATTGAAGATTAGAGACGTCTGTGTCTTGTAGGAAATTGAAATGTGAACGTGGTATAAGGGTTTTTGTTGAGAACATACATATTTTTCGATCTGAAGGGGGTGGGAGGGGGCATTTTCGGCATTTTCCCTGAAGGGCCTAAAACTCGTTGTTTTTCAGCGTGCTCTAGTGAAAATACTGCTCCTCGGAAGATCAAGGTTGATAAGTGAGCTGTGTGGAAGTGGAAATTGTATATACTTTAATTTTGTGTAGAATAGTTATTTTCGAAAACCGCATAGTTTTCGAAATTTAACCAAATAACTGGAAAATTGTGAACATTTTGAGGTTTTATGTTATGTAGCCGACTTCCTACAAGGCAGCAAACTTAAAATTCTGATTCAGCACCCCAAAAAACTTCCTAATAAGTTCCTAGTTAAATCTGATAGTGCCATTTGTATTTTTCAGCAATTTTTAAAATCGTGCTGCAAAACCGATCTTTTTACATTTAATTTGTTTTCGCCGGTTTTACCGCAAAAAAATTGACAAGATTTTAGGGTGATGCAGGAAACTATAATAGACACCCAAATACGCAAAAAAATATCGGTCATCTAATTTAAAGAAATATGTCATTGACGTCAACTTTTTTGGGTCATCCTATATAATCAAATATATTTGCACTTTAAGATGTAGCTATAGCATGAAAAATATTAAAATTCTTACTTAATTAATAACTGAGCTACAGAAGACAGGACTCTGCATAAATTGCGCGGGAATTTTTCTAAATATGCCTGAACGTTCATTTTCATTAATTTTTTACAAAATATATTCTCAACTAATTGTCAGTTTATTGTCGGCCGAGGGTTAAATTTGCTAGGTAGTGAAAAATACAATCTTGTATGCACCACTGGCGTTACTAGATAATTACGCCGATCGAGCGACATTATACTTCGGGACGCTTGATGGGCGTAATCAGACCAGTGGTAGGTGCATAAAAGATTTTTTACTACGCATGCATCATAATCAACGATTATCGCACGCTCCAGCGTGCTTAAAATGATGTTTATGATGCGCCTACTTTTTTAAAGGTTGCTATAGAAACATTTGATCATGTCAAATGTGACAGATTAATATATTCGTCAATATATGCCTTAAATTTTAGTATTTAAAACATTTTTGAGATTATGATGCATTCGTAATAAAAAATAGCGTATGATATACGTGTATAAGAGGCCTTTAAAGCCCTTGCGACTTACAAAACACTCCGCTGCGCGTCGTGTTTTGAAATATGTCGCGCGTGCTTTAAAGGCCCTCTTATACACTTATATCATAATATACTATT
>MU192980.1:2294-26109 GCA_016904865.1 Pissodes strobi | reverse complement strand
CTCTGGTTAAATCTAATATTAGTGTCAAACGATAGCTTATGAAAAACGAAGATAGGAAAGTGCAAACCATTTTGCTCTATCTTTAGCCGTTTAGATTCTACAGGCTGTCAAACTTGGTAACAGGTCGATTTTCAACTGTCAATATTTCAAAAACAGTTGGAGATGGGTATAGGACATTATACACGAAATATAAAAGGAGTTGAAAGACCTTTAAAATTATGTATCATTCGACCCCCCTTTCCATTTAAAATTTTTAAGGGGCTGACCCTGGGGGCACAGGGTGAAGTAGTTTTTAGTTAAAAAGTTGTCCCCCTTGACAAATCTTTTGACGTGCCTCGGCGTTTTTTTTTTTAATCACTGCTTTTCGATAAAGCCGTGGTGGGAAGTTTTCAAATAAACACCCTGTATATTTATTAACATACTAATCGCAAGAACCAATTTGTTAGGGTGGTCAACTGGTGAAAAGCTACTTTTCGGTAGTGACAAATTGTGATATAACGACACGCTAATGGGCCAGTATTTAACGATCCTGTTTCGTTTTTCACACTCTTTATAAAGTGACATTTTGTATTTAAGATAAAAGTGAATTATTGTACAGTTTATATAACGGGGGTAGAAAAAGAATATTACAGAAAATGCTTTGTTCTTTTGAAAAAATTTCCATTGAATAAAAGAGTGTTTTGAAAAGGGCAGTTTGTTACAAAATTCCGTAAACTTGACACCAAAAAAAAATTGTTGCACTAATATATCAATACATGTATTTCTGCAAGAGTTAGACAAGTTCTATGTTTATAATATAGTTATAGCAATTATTTAGCCTTGACTGTAAGAGTATGTACCGTGCGTTCAATTTATCTTGATAACATTTTGATTCGCTGTAACTTTTTTATTTTTAAAAATATCAAGGTAAACAAAAAAGCAAAATGTAGGGTTGATTGCCAAGTTTTTTTCTAAGTTAAACATAAAACAAAACACTAACAATAAGCAACATATAAGCCTACTCTATATTTGTTTAAATGGAACACCCTGTATATATTACTACATTTTTGGACTCTCTAGAGAAATCTAAAAACATTTCGTGTATAAAAATCCCATACCTATATTTAGCTGTTTACGAAATATTGACAGTTAAAAGTCGGGCATTTTGACAGGCTTTAAAATCTAAACCGCACGAGATCAAAGAAAACGGTTTGCACATTTTTCTATCTTAGGTTTTCATAAGCTATCGAATGACAGTGACTTTGAATTTAACCGGAGGTTTAAAAGTTCGGGTTAATTTTATCCGCGGGTTAAATTGAAAGTTACTGTCATTCGATAGGTCATGAAAACCTAAGATAGGAATGTGCAAACCGTTTTCTTTGCTCTCGCGCGGTTTAGGTTTTAAAGCCTGTCAAAATGCCCCACTTTCAACTGTCAATATTTCGTAAACACCTAAAGATAGGTATAGGATATTATACACGAAATGTGTTTAGATTTATCTAGAGAGTCCAAAGATGTACAGGGTGTTCCATTTAAAAAATATAGAATAGGCTTATATGTCAGAAAATTGTTAGTGTTTTGTTTTATATGTAACTTAGAAAAAAACCTGGCTACCAACCCTTCATTTTGCTTTTTTGTTTACCTTGATATCTTTAAAAACAAAAAAAAAATACAACGAATCAAAATGTTATCAAGATAAATTGAACGCACGGTACAAATGTAAATGAGAAATATAGTTTGTTACTTATTAGATTTAAATTTGCTTTTAGAAACGATGTCTTAATATTGCCAAAAACAATAATTCGTTAAAACTTCTGAGATACCTAAAGTCTAAATTATAGCTATTTGTAATATACTGGCGGCAAGAAACGTTTGTTCCCTAATATTTATTTTCCAATAAATTACTAGTGGCAAATCAATAGGAAAATTCCTTGTTATAATGAACATAAAAATCTACAGTTGCGAACCATGTATATGCTCTTTTTAGCGTGCAATATAGCAGGAGCGACTAGTTCAAATTGTCATTAGGATAATGAGCCACCCAACAATTTCTCAACAAATAAATCATCTGATAATAAAAAACAAAATGTAATACAATTTCGTAATACCAAATACAATTAACTGTAAATTTATAAATTGTCTTTGATAATACCTTCAACTTAGATTAAAAGGTTCTATAGGTTAAAATTAAGGATATTAAGGATATTTAGTAAAGGCACCATACGTTATTTGTTCGGTGGTAAGGGCTAGAAATCACCTCTTATTATCATAATTTTGCTATAAATACTAAGTATTTAAAAACGATAATAAAACGCATTTTTATGTTTTTCAAAATAAAAAAAAAACGCCTATTTTGATAGAAATGTTCACTTTTAAATTTTTACGAGGTTGTTTCAACCCCGTAGAACCATACAAAATCAGTATTTTATCTTGCCCCTAATAAAATGTATATGTTTTACCGTTTCAAAGTACTCCTTTAGAAAAAAAATTGTGTGGGCTTAAGACCACACGATAAAAGTGAAAACTTTAACAAGCGGGGTCATCGTTGGTCAGAATTTCGATTCGAGCCTTCGTTGCAGAGATACGGGCAAAAAACGGTTTTCCCCCAAAATCCCCCCTTAAATTAGAGCCCCGGTCGTATGATGTCAGGTGACCCCCCATGGGGCGCACCTACCATAAAAATTTCGACCCCGTACCTCTTCCCGTTCTCCCGAAATTAATTATTTAAGTTTCTCCTTCTCCCCCCTCCCCCAGACAAACGGGGGGGAGTACGGGATCCCGTTTACGTCCAGGGTCTTCTTTTTACCCCTGCTATATTCCGGGTCTTTACTATACGGGAACATGCCAGTAGAAGGGGCATATATCCAAGCGTGACGCGTGAGGTTACATATCCGAGCGTGACGGCTCGGTCGGATTCAACCCCCTTTCAAAAAAAAAACGCAAAACGCGCCTAAAGAAGTTTTCATTTCAAAAAGTTTTCACTTTTGGGGGGTCGTTTTAACCCCTTGCATTGGCAGATATTACACAGCATGTTATTTGCACGGTAAAAACGAATATGTAGGTATATCAAAAACTGCCGTTGTATACTGTGGTAGTAGGAGTAATTTGTGGTATAGCATTTAAAAATGCTATTACACACCGAAAATTAAAATAAAATTGACTTGTTTCACTGTTTTTTAAAATGCAGAGCAAATTTTAGAAAAGAAAATATTTTTAGGCGGTTTTAACCATCCGCTTAGAATTGAGTTTTGCAAAATCGGTTCTTGTTTCATCCCTAAATCCTAAAAGGAATTTGAGTTTCCATCTTAGTGAAGCAATCATATTTAATATTGCTATTTTTAAATAATAATGTTATAGAAAAGGTAATGCAAAACAACACGAGCAAAAGTAGTTTAAAAACAAAAAGACTTTTACTGTGTGTAATTTTTTCTTACCGCAATTAAGAATTCCGCGCTGACATAATTCCTCATTTTTAACATTTTTTTTACACAATTGAAATAGCAAAATACATTACCAGACATTGTTTTAAAATCGGTGAACGTAAGAAGAAGAATTCAATCACAATGCACTTGCAAAAAGAATATCTTTGAAATAACCAAATTTACCAAATAGTAATACTCCTTCCCCTCAATAATTGAAGATGGCAAGGTTTACTTAAGAAAACAAGCCCTAGATTTAAGACACCGAAAAGCGAAGCGGTCTATCAAAGAGAACGCGGCAGCCCTTTACGCTTTTTTAACTCATTACCGCCGCGCGACATCGCGTTGCCCTGATTTAAATCGAGCTCTGCTAAGTCCAACGTACATCGGCAACACTGCAAGGCGTCGTTGTATCGTCCTCATGGCAACCGAAATCGCACCATGTCGAGAGATGCGGAATATTTAAAATAATAGTAAAATTAGGTTTACAAACCGCAGGTGCTGCGCTCTTAAGAACGGAACCTGAAGTACATTACCGTTTCGGCTCGCTGGGCGTCTATTCCCTGTGAATTGTCTTTGGTTGAACCTACCAGCATCAAAAGTTTTGAACTGTTTCACAAACAGGGGGGAAAATGCAAATCTTTAACACCTCATAACTTTCCCCAGAAAATAGGGCAAAAATTGAAGAAAGGTGTGCAAAATTGTGCAAAATTAGAAGAACGTAGCAGCATCAAAATTTATCCACATTTTGACAAACGGGGGTAAAAATTCAAATATTTAATACCTCATAACTTTCCCCAGAAAAGTGTGCAAAATTTCAAAATTGGTGTGCAAAATTAGTTGAACCTAGCAGCATAACATATTTTTAATATTATGAAAAACGGGGGGGGGGATGCAAATTTTTAACACCTCATAACTTTCCCCAGATAAGTGTGCAAAATTTGAAAATAAGTGTGCAAAATTGTGCAAAATTAGTAGAACCTAGTAGCATCAAAATTTGTCCACATAGTGACAAACGGGGTGGAAAATTCAAATTTTTAAAACGTCATTACTTTCCCCAGAATAGTGTGCAAAATTTGAACATCGGTGTGCAAAATTGTGAAAAATTTGCCGATTCAAGTGGCATCAAAATTTTTCAATTTTGTAACAGACGGGGGGGGGGGGGGGGGGGGTGACGGTCAAGTTTGCCCCCCGTATAAAAAACAGCTGTAGGTTTCCTTGTGTGAGTGTCCAAAATTTTATTTGCGGTGTGCAAAATTGTGCAAAATGTGTGCAAAATTATGCTTCGTTTACTTTTGAAATTTCTTTAATATGGGGGGCAAACTTAACCGACCCAATAAACTGCCTTAAAATGAAAAAGGAACCAGATTTAAGTCTTTTTTTCTATTAAAAAAAATGACAGATTCTGACAACTCCGTCATTGTTTTAATTTTTGAACTCGCAATTTCCATGATAAGTAAAAAAGGTCAAATGACATATCACAAAATATCAAAAACTGAAAATGATGAATGCTGTTGTTTGGCAGGGTTTTGACAGGTGTCAAAATGGTTGACATTTTTCGATTTACCTTGGTCGACTTTAGTAGAAATCGATATCTCGATCATCAAGATCTATCATAATTAGTCTACTTTTGGAGATTATATTCCAATTTTTGACAGCTAACACCGGCTCACTTTTCTTATGTACAGGGTGGGCAAATAAGCGAAGTAAGCGGCTGTATCTCAGAAACTACTAATCGTAGAGACTTGCGGTAAAAAAATATATAACTAAAGTGACCAAAAGAAAACACTGGAAATAATTTTCAAGTTCATACCTCTACCGCTAGGAGGCGCAATAGCTATGGTCGGGTAGAAAAATGCATTTTACTCAAAAATGTTTTATTATAAGTTGATAAAAGAATACCACCACTGTAATCCTCGTGAAATTTTGCATCTTTTTTGTTCATCACTTTTGATTGTAGGGCATGAAATAAGGGTGGGGGAGAAAGGAGAAGTCTGACTTGATTGAAATGCCTATAACTTTAGTTTGACTCAACATATTTGAGCAAACTAGGTCTCGTTTGAGAGAGGAAACCTTGCTCATTAAGGACAAAATATGCCCATGACAAATTGGTATTTACTGTTCCCGCTAGGGGGCGCCAATTCAAAAGTTCATGGTTTTTTTCATTTTTCTCCGAAATTTCAAATATAATGATACCATTATTTTAACAGAAACAGTAAGTAGATCAAATTTGCAGGAAAAACCACTAAACCGCATATCGATAACTTCACGCGTTCAGGAGTTATTGTCAGAAGAGCATTTTTTAACAATGGAAAACAAATTATTTTTAGAATTTTTATGGTCAAGCATGCAATGGCTAAAGTAAAAAATGTTTTATTAACAAAAATAATCAAAACAATCATGAAAATAACATTAATGATACTATAATAATAACATAATAGAAAATAAGTTCGGAAATAAGTGTAAATTGTGACCTCGATTGTGACTTAGGACTGCTCCAATAATTTAAGAAATTTGGTGCAACAATTGAACGAAGCTTATCTCAGGTACCCAGTTTTAGTATAAAAGTTATAGTGATCTTTCTCCTAAATAATTAAAATATCAGCCAAAAATTTGGAAATATTAGCAGAATAATATCAAAATTTTGCCCTTTTTCTGACGAATTTCGGACTCAGTAATTCACACGTATGTTTTTATACTTTCTCACATTTAATAGGCCGTAGAAACAAAATAGAAACGTTAAATTTTTTCCACTTTTGGCACAGCGATTACGCGATACTGGCAGTTTTCTTCGTCCTAAATTCTGTAGGCGTGGCAA
Organism: Pissodes strobi; assembly: GCA_016904865.1. NCBI lineage: Eukaryota > Metazoa > Arthropoda > Insecta > Coleoptera > Curculionidae > Pissodes > Pissodes strobi. The sequence goes on along the minus strand of MU192980.1, from coordinate 19,893 downwards.
TGGAAGAACTGAAGACAATATTATTAATGTCCTGGCATACATACAGTATAATAGGCAGATAGGAACTAGGGCATTATCTTCAAACTTGGGTATAGCACGAACTACAGTTCGTAATATTTTAAAAGACTCCAGGTAAATCCACTACATTAATTACCATATCCTTCTTCTTCAACTGCCAGCGGCTGAAATCGAAGCGGCAATATTCTCCACCCAACAAAAATTGAAACAATGTGTGCAACATTATGGGAGGCAGTTTGAACACATGAGACATTAAATTGAAATGTTTTATTCGAATTCGGTCCTTTAAATGATTGTTTAATAATTATTTTTGATAATATATATTTTTTTATAATAGCCATGGCATGCTTGACCACAGAAGTTCGAAACTTATTCGTTTTTTCAATGCACGCATTGTTAAAAAATGCTTTTCTGGCAATAACTCCTGAACGCGTGAAGTTATCGATATGCGGTTTAGAGGTTTTTTCCTGCAAATTTGATCAACTTTCTGTTTCTGTTAAAATAATGGTATCATGATATTTGAAATTTCGGAGGTGAAAAAAACCATGAACTTTTGAATTGGCGCCCCCTAGCGGGAACAGCAAATACCGGTTTGTCATGGGTATATTTTGTTCTTAATAAGCAAGGTTTTCTCTCTCAAACGAGACCTAGTTTGCTTAAATATGTTGAGTTGAGGTGCCCACCCCCCCCCCCCCCCCCCCCCCCCCCCCCCCCGCCTCGCCCTGATTTCATGCCCTACAATCAAAAGTGATGAACAAAAAAGATGCAGAATTTCACGAGGATTACAGTGGTGGTATTCTTTTATCAACTTACAGTAAAACATTTTTAAGTAAAATACATTTTTCTACCCGACCATAGCTATTGCGCCCCCTAGCGGTAGAGGTATGAACTTGAAAATTATTTCCAGTGTTTTCTTTTGGTCACTTTAGTCACATAATTTTTTACCGCAAGTCTCTACGATTAGTAGTTTCTAGATACAGCCGCTTACCTCGCTTATTTGCCCACCCTGTAGAAGGTTGTGCTCATGGTAAAAAATTATTCTTAGGACATCCGTAATAACATAGGTACCTAAATTTCATCCAAATATTACGAGTAACCAATTTTCATGTAAATATTGCGGGGTCCTTTAGATGGAGAAACACGCTGTCAAATTTGACATTACTATTTATCTATTATGACACCTTTATGCCTATAGTGACATGTCTGCGTACAGCAGAACAAATGCAAGATTGGTGTCGGAGAAATCTGTTGACCCTAAATGCAGGAAAAACTGGTCTAACGTATTTTTCAAAAACAAAAACTAGGAGTGAATCGCTGTATGTAAGACTGAACGGAAAATCAATCCCCGTACTGGATAGTATGAAATTTATTGGCGTGCATCTGGTTTTCTCTTTAAATTGGGAGCAACATATCAGCGCCTTGTCAGCTAAGCTAAATAGTCTTTATGCAGTAATTAGAAGGCTCCGGAGGGTATTAAACACACACACTTTAAAACTGTTTTATTGCGCGAGTATCCAGTCAATCATTACTTATGGAATTTTATTTTGGGGCTCGTCTAGCCAAGCTATAAAAATTTTTAAAGCACAAAAACGGATAATACCCTGTATATATGGGCTATCCCCTAGAACATCATGTAGATTTGGTGTCCTTACAGTACCTTCACTCTACTACCTATCGTTGGTAACTCTAGTAAAAAAACAGCCAAGCCTATTTCCGGCAAATGTGGATCATTATGCCGAGCATATGGCAGTGGTTACCAGAGGCAGGATGGGCCTTAGCATCCCTGCGCACTCCTCCGCCTATTTTGAAAGAAGTCCTGGCTGTAGGGCGGTAAAGGATATAGAGCCTTACCAAATAACCTGCAATAGATTGCTTGCCCAAACAAATTTAAAAGGGAAGTTACCATCTTTTTACATAATGATAGTATATACAGTGTGTCCAAAAAAGTATGCAACATATGGGAAACTTTTTTATTATTGGTTTCTCAGGAAATTTTAATCTTGATAAAAGTTGGTGCTTGCCCAAAAATAGTAAATGAGTATTTCAAATTTTCCGTACTGCCTTTAGTGCGAGCGCAAATGTCATTTTTCCGAAATCGCGTCAAGAGTAAAGTACCTTAATTTATAAAGGTACACCAAAATCTTATAAGGAAAAGTTCTTCCAAATTAAAAAAGTAATCTAAATATGAAATTTGAGTTAAGTACATCAACTTTTAATTTTTCTTTTTTTTTCTCGATTTTTCTTAAACAATCCGCCACTGGAGAATGTTTTGTTCTTTTGTTTTTAATATACTTGCCAAGTAACTTCAAAATTTATTTAAGATAGAAATTAGTTACATAGTTGCATAATGTTGCAGTTTTTCCAGAGATAATAGCCAGTTTAGGTATTAGTGTGTTGCAAACACATTTAAACACTTTTGATTCAAAAATTTTTCCACTCAAAATCATGAATAGACCCAACTCTTTTCATTTCATGTAAAACAACTACTAATTTATTTAATTTTTGCACCCGATGAGTAAAATATGCCCAAGTATCCTAAAAAGCCATTTAAAATATTTGATCTTGAAGAGTAGGCCATGCATTTGGAATAAAAATAATTTTTTCTACTACCGTGCGTAAAATACTCACTTTACGCACTCTCTAAGATTCGTAAAATAGGCCTTTTTAATGTGCAGTGCGTAAAGTAAGGTATTTTACGCACTAGTGCGTAAAGTAAAGCTGACATATTTTTTGACGTTTACTGACATATTTTTTGACGTTTAGGGCAGTGCGTAAAATAATATATTTTTTATTACGCATGCATCATAATCAACGATTATCGCACGCTGCAGCGTGCTTAAAATGATGTTTATGATGCGCCTACTTTTTTAAGGGTTGCTATAGAAACATTTGATCATGTCAAATGTGACAGAATAATATATTCGTCAATATATCCCTTAACTTTAATATTTGAAACAATTTTGAGATTATGATGCATTCGTAATAAAAAATAGCGTATGATATACGTGTATAAGAGGCCGTTAAAGCCCTTGCGACTTACAAAACACTCCGCTGCGCGTCGTGTTTTGAAATATGTCGCGCGTACTTTAAAGGCCCTCTTATACACTTATATCATAATATACTATTACGCACTAGTGCGTAAAATAATTTATTTTACGCACTAGTGCGTAAAGTAATATAACATTATTTTAATTTTTTCATATATTTTTCGATAGTAGAAAAAATTTTGTATGCTACTCATGTGTGAAGTACCCTTTTTTTATTCATGGGATTGTATTCCCATTCATAAAAAAAGATTCACTTTACACACTTGTTGCATAAATAACTATTACTTCGATCTGACATGAAATTAATTATTATTGAGTCAGTCATTCCAATTGTATTTTGTAATAACTATTGTGGACAATTATTTTAGACCAAAATTGTTTAAATGTGTTTGCAACACACTGATACCTAAACTGGCTTGTATCTCGGTAAAAACTGAAACATTATGCAACTATGTAACTAATGTCTCCTTTAAATAAATTTTGAAGTTGCTAGGCAAGTACACTAATAACAAAAGAACAAAGCATTCACCGATGACGTAACGTTTGAGAAAAAATCGAGAAAAAAAAGGGAAATTAAAAATTGATGTACTTAATTCAAATTTCATACTTAGATTACTTTTTTAATTTGGAAGAACTTTTCCTTATAAGATTTTGCTGTATCTTTATAAATTAAGGTACTTTACTCTTGACGCGATTTCGGAAAAATGACATTTGCGTCCGCACTAAAAGCAGTACGTAAAATTTGAAATACTCGTTTACTGTTTTAGGGCAAGCACCAACTTTTATGAAGAATAAAATTTTCTGAGAATCCAATAATAAAGAAGTTTCCCACATGTTGCATACTTTTTTGGACACACTGTATATGATTTTAATTTAATTTCATTTATTTTATCTTCTACACACATTACCTCATAAACCAATTTTAATATGTCTGTAATAGTCCTTATGTTTTTAGCTTTAGGCTTTTAATTATTTTAAACCTAAAAAATTTTAATAATTTTTAAACTTGTTTTTACAAAGATGTATTTTACTTAAGGTGTTCCTGCTATTGAACATCCATTATAATTTAGATTTAGATTAGTAAGCATTTTTGCATCTGTTTTCTTTTTGAGGTTGCTGTGTTTTGGTTGGCAATAAAGGATTATTATTATTATTATTATTATTATTTTACCACCTTCCTATTTTGATAAAATAGATATTCAAAGGTTTATTATTTGAAATTTCATTTTCCCAAAGAAAAAAATCGAATGAGGCGCTTCTAAGGGTTGAGTTTATGACTCGCAGCGTTCTTTTAACCGGAAGCCCTTAAATATTATTTATGTATGCAGAAAAAGGTAAGTAAACGGCAATTTAATTTTGATTTTTAAAAAAATTAGTAAAAAACATTATCAGACATAATAGTCGCGCTTAAAGTAAGTAAGCCCTATTACGTTTCAAACTACATATAAAAAAAGTAAAATTAACTGTAATTTACCAGAAAAAAAACAAGTTATTTTCGAGATTTTTGCATCTAAAATATCTACTTAACTGTGACATTTTAAAAGAAACATTTAAATATATGCTTGTAAATACCTTTTGCCTAGATTTGATGACGTCACGCGTAAGCCGTCAGGTCTTTCTGTAGGAGGTACTGATTGTACCCGCGAACAACATCTGCCAATAAGCATATGACGGATTTGGCAAACTTAAAGCAATTTTTCGCGAGGTTAATCCAGCATAAACGGTTTAGGTTTTGGCTATAATCTAACGTTTTCGCGACATAACCTGATGAAGTAGGGGATGACGTCATCGTTAGGTTAGCCAAGCATAATCCGGTCTGGAGCAGGTTTTGCTTGGGTTATGTCATTTGCATCAGACAGAAACTAGCGTTTTCGCCAACAAAACCGAAGTATCTCTAGTGTATCATACATTTATGTTGGTGGGTTTAGGTATATGACTTATAAAGGTTAATTCATCATAAATTAGCATAATCTAAACCCAATTCGCGAAAAATACCTTAATGTGTGTGTTCATGTAATTAGCAGACTGTAAAAAGTTGTTCCAGAGACCATTTTTTTGTAAACTAAAATTAATGTTTTAACATGCATTACCGCGGTGCCAGAAATTTTTAAAACGTATTACTATAGTTTACGGCTGTAAGTATGCCCCTGTCAAAGGCAGACTGTAAAAAATGGGTCCCTTTTTTCGGTCAGGAGCTGCCGATCTATTACGAATGTGAAAGAACTATTCGTTCAGAAATTGCAGAAGCCTGCTTGAATATTCTGACAATTCCCGTTAGTTATAAATGTAAAGTAACATATTTAAATTCTCTAAAAATAGATCATAGTTTTTGATGAATATAGTTTGGTTTTAATACGTTCGAATAAGAAAAAGCGTTACAGTAGTCTATTTAAAAATAAGATATTTTTTATCACACTGAGATTATTGGCTGATAATCTGATTTAAATGTATCTACAGATTAAATATGAAAACAAAAAATCCCGATCAAAATACGTTTAACTTGAATCTTTATGCACCAATAGAGATGAGAATATTTAGAATTTTCCATGAACATCACATATTACAAAGGATAGCAAGATAAATTAGAATGAAATAAACTACAAGTGTTACCATTATGAAAGAAATTTTCATTCAAGAATCTCTGTGGCCTCTTTTGGACTTTCCGACCCAGTGCAATAGGTCGGCGCGGAGATGTTTTCCACGTCGACTCGCCCGACGCGACCTCCGAATTCCCGAAACTGAATCCCTGAAAACGGACGGGATCCTCTGAAAATGACGACTCGTCGACGAAGAAGCAAAGCGGCTTGTAACCAAAGGGAATCGGCAGAGATCGGGAGCCCGCGGGTCAGCATCCGAAAGAGGCGGATCGATACAGTGTGACGGCTAGAGATTTGAGTGATTATTAGAGGAAGTCAAATGTCGGAGGAAAAAGATGTGTTGGTAGGGTAATAATCATTATAGAAATATTGCAGTCCGATTTTAATGTTAAATCCTAATAAAATTCTATTTATTTCCAGTAACGGTAAAATACTTCTTATCTCAACCAATCCTACGCTTTTAAGGCCATTTTACAAATAAATTATTTTATTACATATGTTATTTTAATTGTAATGACTACTGTAAAAAGTGTATTACAGCCTATAAACAGGGTTGTTCCGTATGTTTAGACAGTTTTTTTTAATAAGAAATAGATAAAAACCTTGAATACAAAATTTTTTGTTTTCAGGAATCGTCAGGATTTTTTCTCAGAACAAATAGATAGATAAATGAGCAATCGCAAAGCTGTCAAAAAATATGAACTTGTGTTTTTGTAATAATTGTGTATATGGCTCTTTTATCGGATAGTCCTTTCGTTACCGATTCCGAATATACCAAATTTGATACCTCCATCTAAACTAACTGAGGAAATGACAAAAAATGTGCCATAATGCATTAGACCAACATATTACTTTTTTCTGCGAGCGAAAATGTCAACATTCTCGACCCTTTGACAGGCCGCAAAACTCGCTATTCATGGTATTGTTAAAGGTTGCTAGGAAATCGCAAATAACACAAGGGGAATATTACTTTTCGGTTAGTTTGGGTTAGCTGGCGTCGCCAGTTTGTGACCTAAAAAAAAGGGGGGGGGGGTGCAATCCGCCGAAATTTTGACACTAAAACCACGGTCGAAAAGAAATTTTTAAATGTGCGTTAGGCTAATATAATAGATATCTTCTAGTGCTTAAGGTGTAGTAGGGCACCTGCCCCTCCCGCCGACGCCCATTACTCTTTAGTATCAATGCTAAAAAAAACGCATGTTACTTATTTTACCGAAGCGAGAAACGAATGCAAGCGTGTGATTGACGAAACTAAGGACAAACACAATCAAAGAACCAGGAATAAACTTTTGCAATGCCCCAGTGGCTCCAGAAAATTCTGATCGGTAGCAAAGGCAGTAAGTAATTTCTTTACAAAAACGTCTCTTCCACCTTTGACGGACGAACGCGGCGTCACGGCAACTACAGCTAAGGAAAAAGCAAACATGCTCGACAAAATGTTTTCATGGCAGCTTACCTTAAACGTCCCCCATGGCAAGGCTCTCCCACCATATCCAACATCAACACTACCATGACAGAGGTTAAGTTTCACCACCGTCACATTCGTAAAATCCTCAAAGAGCTAGATACGCAAAAGGCATCAGGGCCGCATGGAATACCTGCCATTGTGTTAAAGAACTGTGCCAACGAACTAACATCCATTTTTTCCAGACTTTTCTCTCTGTTTTACCGAAAAGGGATTTAGCCATCTTCTTGGAAAGTCGCTCGAGTACAACCTGTTCCAAAAAAAGGCAAAAACACACGTCCTCAAACTATCGCCCAATTGCCTTGCTTACAATAATCTCCATAGTCATGGAACGTGTAGTCAATCAGCAACTACCCAAGTATCTCGAGACTAACAGAATAATTAGCGATAATCAATAGGGCTTCCGCAAACAGAGATCGACAAGAGATATATTGGGATATGTCAGTCATATATGGAGTAGTTGAATTGAAGGTTTGTATTCCGTGCAAAATCTTTAATAAAAATAAATTGCAGAGCGCTTTCGGCCCTAGGCCATCATCAGTGCTTCTTTGTCAGGAACCAGCACAGTCGAGTCAAACAATCTAATTCTTGGACACCACATCGGTTGAACATTGAAATTAAAATCAAATTAAAAACTACATCACAAATCACACAGAAAGAGGGAGCTGTTATAACCCATAATTAAATTATGAACAGCTACATCCTTTACAACTTGTCCCTTTGCGGGTTTTTGAATATATGGAGTAGGGCAATTGAAAACTGCGGAGAATGTCGAGCGATTGCGTTGGATATTCCGAAGGCATTTGACAGAGTTTGGCCAGCGTCTCTCTGCACCTGGCTTGCCAGTTTCCTTAAGAACCGATCTCTGTACGTTGCAATTGATGGACACATCTCAGACACATTCACCGTTAATGCGAAAGTGCTTCAGGGCGCAAAACTTTCACCAACTCTATTCCTCACCATATCAATGACTTGCTGACAGTACCCTTGTCTCCCAATTTAGATATAAAATGAAAATTAATATTATGGGTTGAATCTACATAAATACAGCAGTAGAATATATTATTTAAAATTGTTAAATAATTTCAAATATGCAGCTCATATTTTATGCTTAAAGATCGGTCGCTTCGTACGGTGGAAAAAGGTGAAACATTTGTGACGAATGCGCGTCTGTGCAATTTTTTTTGAGATGTGATTCTGATGGAAAGGTAGGACAGGAATTTCAGATCTATCTTGTGCCGACGACCAAACCGAGAGGTTGAGAAGGTAGGGCTTGACATTTTCTTTATTTTTTGCGTTATTTGATTTTAATTTTAAGTTTTCTATATCGAAAAGTCTGTAGGCAGAATAAAGCTGCCAAGATTGTGAATCTCTGATATCTGCCTACTATCGTTTCACATACCACGTTGTCTTTTGCCGTTGTGTATGTTAAACAAGCTCGTGAATATCTGATATCTGTCTACTGAATCTAGGACAGTTTTTCGAACGACAATTTTCCGAAAGACAGTTCTTCGAAGGACAGTTTCTCGAATGGACAATTATTCGAATGGATAATTATTCGAACGGATAGTTTTTCGAAAAGACGAATATTCGAAAGGACCGTTTTTCGAAAATATTAAATTAGAGAAAACATAAAGATAATTTCAACGTAATTTATTAAAATTGTTTATTAAACATATTATTTGTATATAATGGATTATAAAAATATAAAAATACTTATATATAAAATACTAAGATGACTAAACTATCTATAATAATATGAAATATTAAATATTTTTTTTCACTAAATAGACTCGAGAGGCATTTTGTAAATAGCTTACAACACTGGCAGCAGCCCGGTGACATATTCATATCTAACGTACAGGATCGCATCTTGGTATGACAGGCGTATAGGCGACTATAATATAAATGTTAATAGGTATTATTAGGGCTTTGCATGGCCCTCCGCTCGCTTCGCTCGCTACGGGGGCTCAATCAACAAGAACAAACCAAGTGCTAACCAAAACTAGCCCAAGGCTAACCCAAACTACCCCAAAATAAGGAAAAAAAGGTAAATTAATAAAAAACAATAAGAAAACATCTGTCGCGAGCGACGGGAATCGAACCCGCATCGCCGGAATGACAGGCAAGAACGCTACATTCTACACCACAGAGGCGTTGCAGAAATTTTGCTAAAACGGTAAAAGGGACTAACCCAAACTAAATTAAAGATCCGAAAAATGGCCATTCGAAGAATTACACATTCGAAAAATTGTCGATTCGAAGAATTGTCTTTTCGAAGAACTGTCCATTCGAAGAAATGCGTTCGAAGAACTGTCGTTCGAATAATTGTCATTCGAAAAACCATCCGGATTCACTGTCTACTATCGTTTCGCATACGACGTTGTCTTTTGCCGTGGGTATGTTTTTGTCTGTAGGGCATGTGGGATAGTGGTTTTTTGGAGCTTAAGGCTCTTGGATAAGAGAAAAAAAAGGACTTGATCCTGCAAAAGCAGGGGTTATTGAATTTCGGATTTAGTTTAGCAACTCAACTAAAGAATCGATCAAATGGGCCTATAGGGTTCACATTTAGGTTCTAGTTAGAGGTAGCATTTTTAGAAATTAATAACCAAAACTGTCTATAGTGTGGGAGACTCAGTCTAGTTTTCTCTGGTATCGTTATCGTGTGTTATAAGTTATATGGGGAATCAGAGTTAAGCTTAGTTAGTTATTGTTCGGCCTATATAAGCATTTTATCGTCACTTCGTTATTGAAAGAGCACCTTCTCAAGCCTTCTCGACCGTGGCGGGTACAAGATCATAATTGTTTGTTTTAGTTCTCTATTTCTATTTAAATTTGTCATTACCCTTATTTTTGAATTGAACTGATTTTTTAGTTAGAAAGTAGCTTTCAGGCAATAATTGCATTCTGATTATCTGTTTAAGTTTATTGATTTCACTTTTGTTTTTGCCTGATTATTGTAATTGTGTTTTTTTGTTTAATTGAAATACTGTTCATGACAATATTTCTCAGCTTGGACAGCTTTTTATTTTATTTATTATTTGTAATCGGCTAATTGTTTAATTGAAAACATAATTGTCTACAGTCTAAAAATTCTGTGCAAATTGGCGGCGGCATATTTAATTAAATATCATAACTATTCTTCCTTCAGCGTGTTTGTTTCAGCAAAATATTTATCGAATTACCATAAATGTATAATGTGAATAAAACAATACGAATATAAATCAAACTGTATTATTTATTGAAAAGGCAAAACAGAAAACCACATTATGGTGGATCAAAAATAAACAAACAAAGTAATAATATACAAATAAAGAATAGGAGCTAACAAACATGCCGCCTGCAGCCGATAACAGCGCAGAAGCGCGCCGCGAGTCCGGTTTTCCTACGCTCGGCTGACGGTTTTGCGGGTTTCGTTCCAGCGTTCGTCCGGAATGGGTTAAGAAAATATGTCCTATACTAGTCCGTATTAGCCTCGACTGAATAAGTTTTGGCTTACCAAGAAACGCGATTTTGATTCGAAAAATCAGTGTACTTGTAATTTTGGGCCGAACAAGGGCACCATTTTGTGATGGTTTAATTTTCTAACGTGATTATAGTTCGGCGTGTTCTTTCCCCTTCTTCTCATAATTATGTGTTTTGTTTTTAGTCAACCCATATTGGTGAGTTTCTAGATGCAAATTAGATTGTTGGTTAGACTAACAAAATAATTTGTAAATTTTAGATTGATCTGAGGAAGAGATAAAATAAATATTGAAAGCTTGACAGAACAATAAAGGGTTTTCCTTTAATTTAGACCTTAAATATAACTAGACTGCATCCCCAAGAAACCTTGCTTTTTATATTTTTTCTTAACTAGTCAGTCGAGACAACCCTTTCTTCAAAAAAAAATTTAAAATCTGAAAATGTTTCGTAAATTGATTTTGATATGTATGGGCTCTCCCACCGCAGGTAGTAACCACAAACAAAATCCATTTTGTACTCGATAGTACTCTTTAATAAAAATATGGTGTTTCTGGGTCCATATTATATGATTTGTAAATGAATATTCTTTTTCGGAAGACCATAAAATTGATATAGGAGCTTGATTCTCAATTAGGTTCGGGAAAAGCACCACCTGTGACCGGTTTCGACTTCACAAGTCTAGCAGCGTACTGCAACGGGAGCGCGATTTAACATCTTACCGTTTGTCTATAACAACTTTGATTCATAGGGGAGCTTGGTTTTCGATTGGATTTTGTTTGTGGGGCCAAAGTTGCATAATTTAATTCCTGCAGAAATAAGAAGTGCCTCAAATACAAAAAAAAATTAATGAAATATTTAAAACATATTTATTTAATAATAGAGATGTCTTTTTTTTAAGTTTTGGGTGTAAAATTTGTTGTGTTTTTTTATTTTTTGGTATTATGTTATGAAAGTTTTTAAGAAAATTATGTTATACTTGTATGTAAGATTTATTATTACTACTATGCACAGTACAAAAAATAATAAAATAAATAAATAAAAATAATAATAAAAAAAATTAAGAATACATTTTTCATACTAATAACGTCAATATTTTCTGAAAAACGATAAAAAAAATAAAGTTCGTATTTAATAAAAGAAAGTTGATGATAACCCCTTGAAACGAAACGTAAGATTCCAAACTTAATACCACCATTGGATAGAGTGCAAAAAGTGGCAATGCAAAGGTGCATTTCAATTTGAAGTCCGTGTTTAAATAAGTCCAGGAAAAAAACTATGTTGGGGTTTGGAACCGTCGCGTCGGCAACCTGCACTAAAACGGAGTTATACCTACAATACCGAAACAGAATTATTGCACTCGACGCGCGTTTCACTAACCATGTTAACATCATCAGGATAAGATTAAAACTAAATTTAAAACTCTACCTAACTCGCTTTTATACTAAATGTTTGCTTAATCAAGCGGATCCAAAGGAACCAATCCTGGAATCCCACTAGTCACGCTCGATCAACCAATACAATGGACTGTACGGAATAGGCCATCTAAACTATTCTTACATTTAATAATTTCCATACTTTCATATGCGTCTAATAATTTTCTATCAGTTATATTATGAATTAATTTTAAATTTTGAATTGTTATTCTATGATTATTATCAAAATCATGCTCGGCAACACTTGATTTTTCTGTTCTACCATATTTTAAATGAGTTATGTGTTCCTTGAATCTCGTTTGTATAGATCTTCTAGTTTGCCCAACATATTTTTGGTTACAATCCATGCATCCAATTTCATATATTCCACTTCTTTCTAATATTTCAATTTTGCCCTTTGGACCACCTAATAATAATTTCTTAATGTTAAACTGAGTTTGGTATACTAATTTTAAACCGGCTTCCTTATGTAACAGGCTACGATTATATATTATACTATCACCTGGTTTCTGGACGAAATGGCGAAGGACCAAAATAAAAATGTACGTACGTGGTCGACTATAGTCGACTAAAATTGATCTATTTCTGGAGGGAAAAGAATCAAACATCATATTATTTATTAAAGTAGACTACAAAAATTAGATAATCACCACAATAGGACTAGTATTGGAAAAGCATGGAACCCAATCCATTAAACTAGGTATTCTAAAGCAAATAAACTGCTCGTCAAAAAAAACGACGCACCTAGTTTTTTGGACAATATTTGAAAGCTCGTTATTGGAAACCTACTGAACCGATTTTAAAAAACTTTGGAAATTCTGAATAGTTGATTCTTTGGTTCTTATGTCTAATTTTTGGAATAAGATAATTTGCACCTAACATATACTACAGGGTGTTAAAGAAAGAGATGTTTTTTTACAAAACTTCAAGTTATCCCCATTTATGGGGTAGTTGAGATTGATAGTCTCTTCACTTACAGTTAGGTAATACCTCGGGACGTTTTTGAGATTTTGTGGATATCTTGGCTAACTACGATTATATGGCAATTTTTCGAAAATCGTCGATATTTTCCAGTTTAGTCCCAATAATGAGCAAACTAGGGAAGGTATCGACGAATTGTGAACACAGCGTCTTACGGTAGGTCATATGCTACCAGTTTATGTACGTTACGTGATCCAGTAAACCAGAAAGTTCAAATTATGGGATATGTTTTACACAGAATAAATTTTTTTTGAAAATTCAAAATAGAAATTCAAACCAAAGAAAATTATACTTGTAAACTTAAAATGCGACCTTAATACCATGGATTATTAAGAATGGGGTATTTTCTCGAAACGGTTTTTGATTTTTGGTGATAAATCAGTCAGTTGTCAAAATATGGTAAAATAAGGATATTACTTCGTGTAACGTTACCATAAATATGCAAACGAGTTTTTGTCTCTTACTCGAAATTACCTTCGAATATGCAGGGTGATTGAAAAAGTAAAATGGTAGTAAAAGAATTCATTTTTTTAACAGAGGATCCTATTTAAGTACCCACCTATTATTTCTATTCTTAGGTATTCTAGGGACCATTTAGTAATATTCGTGCAATATTTTGTGTAAAACATATCCCTTAATCTGAACTTTCTGGTTTTATGGATCACGTAACGTACATAAACTGGTAGCATATAACCTACCGTAAGACGTCGTGTTCACAATTCATGGATCCCTCCGTAGTTTGTTCATTATTGGGACTAAACTGGAAAATAACGACAATTTTCGAAAAATTGCCATATAATCGTAGTTAGCCAAGATATCCACAAAATCTCAAATACGTCCCGAGGTATTACCTAACTGTAAGTAAAGAGAGGTATTACGACTATCAATCTCAACTACCCGATGAATGGGGATAACTTGAAATTTTGCAAAAAAGAATCTCTTTCTTTAACACCCTGTAGTATATGCTAGGTGCAAAATATCTTATTACAAAAATTAGACGTAAGAGCCAAAGACTCAACTATTCAGAATTTCCAAAGTTTTTTAAAATCGGTTGAGTAGGTTTCCAATAACGAGCTTTCAAATATTGTCCAAAAAACTAGGTGCGTCGTTTTTTTTGACGAGCAGTTTAGTTCATATTTATGTCTTGATATATCAAATGCACATGCTTTCTTTTGAACGAATTAACTTTACACACACGATATATTGTTGCAGTTGGAACCACAAAGCTTCGTTGTATATTGGTATTTTCCCCTTGGTTTTGTCCTATTATGCTGTCTTTCTAAATGGAGAAAGGAACCCTTCTTCTAATCATTTGGCTTGGTTTCATTATTTCAGTTCGATAATACACCTTGATGGCCATCCACTGTTTTCGGCCTTGCTAATTATGGTTTTTAATTGCTGATTCGAGGTATTTTGGAATCAAGAATATATTTTCGCCTTTCTTGGAGGGTTGTGTCTAAAATAAAACAACAGTGATAGATTGTTTACAGATTAGCCGAGTAATTGGAGTTTGGACATGCCGAGTTATATTTTAAGGTTATTTAGGGATATCTAACACTGTAATTATAACTTACTTTTTGTACACTTGATGGTCATTCTGTGGTTATTTTCTCGTTGATTTATATTTGATAATATATTGTTTTGCTTAGGTGATTACGGAATATTTTCATTTTGGGAATGAAACATTGACGTTTGTTAGAAGTATGTCATGTCACTCCGGTTTTAAACCATAGACTACACGACCGGTGGAAATCGCATCGGATCCCTCCATCGATATCGACTCGAGAACCCCTCTAATTCGCGTTGCATTTATTGTAGGATTTCGCTATCATACGCTTGAATTTGCTGATTATATTGGATGGTATCAATGTTTAGCCCTCTAGGCTTGCATATTGACGCAGTATTCCACGGACTATCCATTATTAAAATTCGATAATATTTCAGCTCGGAGTAGATTCTAACCTACGCAAGGAAAATGTTCTATGTTTCATATGGTCTGTGGGGATAATTTTGGCGGTATAAGTGACAGCTTTCTGGACAAGCGCGTAGCCTTCACGGTCGACACGGTTGCCAAGTTAATGCCTTATTTGGCATAATGCTATTAGTGACGCATGTTGATTGTAATTTTTGACTGCCGGATAACGCGTGGGTTATATATTCCCACCGAGCATTTAAAAGTAGATTCTAACTGATTCAAATCATTTCGATAATGAGTCGTTTTAGCGCTTGATTTGGTGAATCCGGTAGTATGACATCATAACTTTCTAGTACTTTGTCACAAATGGGGACGCTGTTGGCAACATAGTATGTTGGGCCGGCGCGATGTTAATTCTGCTAGCCTCGTCATTTCGGAGCAAGCCAATTTAGTCTTTATGTGATCTTGAAGGAACCAGTAGGTTTCAGTGCCGAGCTCTCGAAATTGGGAATTTTCGTTGAGATACTGATATTTAGTGTGAAATATACAGTGCCCTAGTTAGGGGATTATTCAACGAATCCCTTAAGCAGGATTGTGGTCGTCGATGGTTTCTCGTCTGATGGATGATTGTAGATGAAGGAAGATTTGTAGATTCGACCGCCTGCACCCACATTTGGGGATTTGACTTTCGAGAGCTGCCACACACTTGAACCCCGTTTAACATCTAAAGGTATGTTGTTTGAGTAAATTTGATACAGTTATTGTTTTAATCTGTTATTTGTTGAGGTTCCGTACCTGTTTCCTTCATATTTTGGCTTGATCAGCGTGCTAATTTGCTCTATTTGTTTCAGGGGTTTTCCTGTTTTTCTATTCTTGGATTTCTGGTCTTGGATTTCTATTTTTGGACTTTTATTTTGGGATCATTGGTTATGGGCCTTCCATTGTCCTCTTACGATCCGGTTTCCTACCTGAGTTTCCAGACTGCATACTGAGACTCCTCCGACAACACGTGGTTTCGGAGTAACTATCAATTGACTGCGTGTCTCGCTGTCTGATTCAAGCCTCAACGCATACGGAGTGTGTCTCCTCGACCTTGACGCTCCAGTGATTCGACGAACACCTGGATCCTGGATGAACTCACTGTTGTCTTGATAACGTATCAGATAAGTCTTAATTTAGGATATTATATAGTGTATTTTGGGACTTTTATTTTATTTCATTTTATTATTGTGTTTTATTTGATTGGTGATTTAGGGCGAATTAAATTAAATTTTCGGATGAATTTGCTTAATGAAAGTATTCATGGTATGACTTGATTTAAAATATAGTTACCTTCAAGTTATTTGGGAGTAACGAATTATTCTCAATAGTTAGCATAGGTATACTGGATTATCCAGCTAATCCGGATAGTTTTGGCGTGTTATTAATTCATTTAAGCGTAGTCTCGTTCGCGTGTTTTACTTCTTTTCAGCGTCGTATAATATAAATATTTTTGGAACTGTTCGCATATAAGCATAGCGTATCGACGCGTAATCATATAGGTTTACCTCTGGTACGGATACTATTTAATAGGTGAATATTTTACTTACATGAATCTAGTACATTAATTTGAACTAGCACGTTAACTTCTCGCTTATTGATTAGAGTTATTTAGAGTGTAGAAGTAGAAGAAGTTATCATTTTTGTACCGTATAAGTTGATAGCACCAATCAAGGGCATGTAAACGACACGTGATCACGTCTTCGTATTCATAGGGCGCCATAGATATAACATGAAGTATTAATTAACTTTAAACCGTTACTTTTAATATTCCATCTTTAGCATACATATATATTAATTGTCATAGCTACATATACAAGAAATTCTTCTTGTAGCAATTATTTTTCTTATTTAATTCAAAAGTATAGTCACCAATACGGAATATACACTTGTTATTTTTGTTTAATTGGGGTGATATTTCTTTTTGTTTCCCCTTCCAAGTTTTTCAATAAGTTACAGCGGGGAGGAGAGCAATTCGTGGTTATTGGTCGAATCTCACTGAAGATCCAGCATCAGGGCAAGGCGATAAGTTAACCGCGTGGCGCTCAGGCATTATAACTCACCACGACCCTTCCCCACTGTCTAAAAGCTGGGGGCCACCATCGTTCCTGCACTAAAGGCTGTACCACCGATTGTGAACTTGGACATTTTTGTGAAGTTGGAGATTATTGTAAACTTGTATATTTATGTAAATTAGGTTTGCATTTGTTTGGGAACTGAGCGTTACACTTAAAAACTTTTTGGAGTCCTCTAGTGTATTGAGGGTATATTAAACTTTAAATCTCTTTAAATCAGCGTTTGTATCATACTTGGGACCGAAGTTGTATAATTTAATTCTTGTAGAAATAAGAAGTACCTCAAATACAAAAAAAATTAATGAAATATTTAAAACATATTTATTTAATAATAGAGATCTTTTTTGAAGTTTTGGGTGTAAAATGTCTTGTTTTTTTTTATTTTTTTGTATTATGTTATGAACATTTTTAAGAAAATTATGTTATACTGGTATGTAAGATTTATTATTACTACTATGCACAGTACAGGAGCAGTTGTGCCTAGGTGCAGTACTAAAATGTAATTAGCCATATAAGTATTAAGGACCAAAGACGGGCATTGATTAAATCATATGTTAAAATAAT
>MU192979.1:7984-26110 GCA_016904865.1 Pissodes strobi | reverse complement strand
GACAGGGTGATATTTGTTTAGTAGCTTATGCATTTTAGTAGATTACACGTTCCCCCGCCCTCTAAATGTTGGTCCCCAACATTAATGCGACCGCTATAGCTCAAAAAAGAAAGACCTCAATTCGAAAAAACTTGCCGCATAATACTATGTGATATTATAATTTATAGAACATAAAAAAATATCCATCAGTGGTCTTGTTACTTTCTGGATCCAGGCTGATCCTTAGTAACTCCCTCTAGCCTCCACTGCAGTCTGTATGTCTTAGCATTGACATACCATTAAACTGTTTGAGGGTATCATAAGTAAGAGCCTGCTGGAGAGACTAGTATGGACATCCACTGGTGCTTGGTACATAAAATAAAAAAGAAACATATTTTTATAAACTGTCTTTGAAATTTTATACTTAACTGTAATTCTATATTAACAGAGAACAAGTAGAGTGTATAATTCCCCACTTAGTATTTTGCATATTTGAAATAACTATACTTTACCGTTGACTGGCCAATAGACGCGAATTGGTCAATCCACATTTAGACACAATAACAACTCTTTATAAAATATTGATACTTGTGTTGTATGTAATATCTTGCTTGTATTGACTGAATCAGCCTGCATCGGATGCGTCCACCCCATGAAAGTTGATCTTTATCATAATCATATCATCATTTTATAAATTGTCTCAGTAATATTTACAACTCTACAAAATAGTTTACATGACTTATTTCTTTCTAGAATCATACTAGCTGTCTTTATATTATTTAGTTATAGTCTCCTATTAAATATAGACTTTTATTAACCTGCATAAATACCGTCCTGTTCTCTATTATTTAACTAGAGTACCACTACTACCATTGCAGGTAAAAAAAAATATTAATTATGTTAAATTATTTTGTATATCTAATATTATATTACGACCCTGTTTATGAGACTAATATTTACTCGCTGCATTTTATGTCTCTAATTATAGCAGTTTATTAGACTCAGTAATACTTGATGACTTATACAAAAATCGGCTGACTTTTTATCGTCTCTTAATCGACTTATTTATGCTTGCTGACCATGTTTATATTTAAAAATGTTTATCTGTACACAATTTACAGATTTTAGTTCCACGAAATATCGTACAGTCAATTATTCTAATATGTAACATTATAACATTAATAAATAAAAGGTATCTTATACTTTACGCTACAATATTTTCTTTCTTCTGGCTTGTCCCTCACTTCTTGGTGGCTAGATGGCGCCCTTTGAATACTGCTGAGAAAGTATCCATCTTTGCTTCGTGTCCCTTGTTGAGTATCGATATGTCTGCCCCATCTCTACTTGAACGAGTATTCGCCCAGAAGTTCTGGTGCTTTCTTCGTTTTTATTTCCTTTGACTGGTACCCCTGTCAATTCGTCGAACTTTTTGACCTCCGGAAAAATGCTGTGATTGTCATTTCTTTCTACGGTGAATGGTGATGGTGGCGTTTTTTGCATTGTGTATCGCCTAGATCAAATAAATTATATTAAAATTTGTTAAATTGATGCAATGGCGATGATTTGTGTTCGATTTTTGCACCTTATGGTCGGTTTTATATTCCTGCCGAATGCAGTTTTTGCAATGTGACCAGGGATTTGCCTCTGAAGTTTGGAACTTGGCAGGTGCTTTGAAGCGAAAAGGTAAGTGTTTTATTACCTATAATCATTATCTTTGGCCTCTTTAAAAATAAGAATAAATGCTAGAGCATGTAAAACTCTAATCCAAGGGTGTTTGATGCATGAGTTTGAATTTCTTGGAAACATTTCGCGTGACTGAGTTTGAGGTTAGAAAAGGCGTGGTAAGGGTAAATGACCTTTTTCGCCATGTACTCCATGTGGGGCTTGAATATTGACAAGAAAAATTTTATCAATGATTATTTATTCCATTCCAAGCTGTAGATGACGTGTATTACTGCTAGTTTAACATGGAAGTGGTTATGTGAAGATTAATTATAGCTTTTTTAGGTTACCGAAGCATGGAATAGGAATAATAAGAGTCCCTGGAACTTAATGGCTTATGGTCTGGCGGAACTAACATTGCTGGCTGCTGTGGCACCACATGTTCCAGTTTTCCCCAATCTGTCCATGGAATGGTTTTCGACATAACTACTGGATCCTCACGTCTTCTTTCTACAACTGTAGGTAAGTCGCTAGATTTTATTGCTTATATTTAGTTTTATTCATGTTTGTTGTCTCGTTCTTTGATAATTATTTTCAGTTTCTGCCAGATATTGCATGTCCTGCTGCTGGTGTTTTCATTGTTGTGTTATAATTTATACCTGACTCCAAATATCTCACAATATTTAGATATCTTTTGAGATTGTAATGCTCTTTTCTCATCTTTTTTTTTTGTTGCATTTTTCTTGTATTTCTTCGCTTTTTAGGTCTAGATTCTTGCAGTCCTTGGATACTTCTGTCGTAACCCATTACTGGATAGTTATTTGCACTGGTTTCTGAATACTCGAGGGACTGTTGGCGTCTGGGCACATCTGTACCTTCTGATATGATTGAACCAAACTCACAAGGATCTGGTAAATTGGTAAATTGATATTTAATTCTTTCTGATATATATATTCATTGTTTCTCTATACGCCTATATCTATTCTAATTTCTTTATACTATATTCCCATATCTTAGGTTTCCTTATTCTTTACGTAATCTGTACTTTATTCTATCTCTTCCGTATTTACTACTTTCTTAAATATGTATGCTTTATTTTTAAACTCGTATTATATACATATCTTTATATATTTCATCAATTATTTCAACTTCTGCATGCTTCTCAACAACTTTCCCTTATTATTTCTCGAATGTTTTCACCTTATGTATGCAACTCTTTTTCCATACTTTATGTGAACGCTTTATTCTCTGCATATCCATAGTTATGATTACGGGACTAGTTATTACATTATTTCCATATTTATCACGAGGCAGTGATAAGTTAATCTATCTATGTCTCTATGCTTATCTATTTATGCTTCATATGTGACTAGCCTTATGTACAAAATATAGGACATTATATTATTATTTATATAACCATGTGTGCTCTTTTTTAAACACATTGTATAAACATGTTTTGCTTAAACATTTCTCCATTATTTCACCTTATGTATGCTTTACATACACAACTTTTGCTTATATATTGCCTCACTATGTACGCTTCTTCTTATCTCATAAACACCTTCTTCTATATTTCTTCAACTTATGTATGCTTCTTCTATATTCTTCATGCTTTACGTAAACATTTCTTGTTTATGTAAACATTTAATCTGAGCTTCTGCGGTACCAAAATTTTTTGCTTAACCTCCTTACGTCATGTCAGCCAGCTATAATTCAGTCCGTATATGCTCAACTTTCCGATGCCTAAATTTAGATAATCCGTCGTGGTAGTCTTTTTTAGGCCGGACAACACTTTACTTTATAATACTTCCTCGTATACACATATATTCCTCCTGTATATACTCTCAATACACAATTTTAATGGCAACTCAGTTTTCCTGCTTTTCTCGAATACGATAATCCTGCAACTGGGCCATTTACTTGTGCTTTATTATGAATATCTTCACCTTATTTTCACCTATTGATTTTGCATACATAGTTTACTAATCTTCTCATTAATATTCACTTAACACGACTTATTCTAGCTTCTTTTTTCTTCATAACTCCTATGTGCTATGCTATGTACATAGTTGTCTATTTATATATAGTTCCTTAACCTCCCAAGTGTTTTATCTATATATTTGTTTTAACACTTGGGTATATATTATGCTTATTTATGTTTCACTATGTACAACTTTTATTTACATTGAGACTTTCATCCCACCTCCCATTTTTGTTTTTGCTTGTTTCTTCTTTAGTTTCTTATTTTACTTGTGTACTTGTTCCATATATAATTTTATTTTCCTTATCTTTGTCATCTTCACTAATTTCTCCTGCTTCTTGCTCCATTGTTTCCTTTAGTTTCTCCTATACAAATCTGTTGTATTGCTCCATTTTAATTTAACACTCAGTTGTATTTAATTTATTATCTTTTTCTTTGCAGATACGGACCTGGCCTTGGTCACACCATGCGGTTCTATTCTTGACCTTTCCCAACTAGCGGTGGCGCTTGGATTCAATGGCCTTTGGCTTTTAGCGTCCGCCGTAAGATGGTGACGTGTATGCAGCAATGGACGTAGCTTGAACGCGCGTAATTTAAAATTGCCTTATATTGTAAATACATTTTTTTGAATTATGTTAGTTTTATTGACCAATAATAAGATTTAACCGCGTGTTTGAATTTTTTAATTATAATTTAATTGTTTTTTTTTTCTCTCTAACAACGTGTCAGGGGTAGCTTCGGCACCTCCACCACGTGTCACGAATAGTTTTGGGGGTAGCGCGTTTATTTAAAGAATAACTTCTCAGAGAAGAGCCTCGTCGCGATTAGTACAATGACGGGGTTTCAATGCTTCCTTTAATCTACCACTGAATGTTCTACTCGTGAGGACACGCCTTGTTTGGCGTGCCGGGGGGTAACTGAGGTAGACCGGGTTCGCGTCACGTGGGGTAAGAAGAGATGATAAAGTAAGCACGTTTAGTTTATAACAATGACAATGTATTAACAATAAAACTTTAACAACAATTATTGGTCAGAGAAAATGAGATTCTATTATACCCAATTACTACGGTGCGCATGTTTTCTCGATTTGAGGTACTGTTCATAGGCCTTTGTTTACTGTCTTATAATTTATAGTTTTTCTTAAGAGCTGGGTTTTATTTAAGAGCACTAAGAGCTTTCACTAAACTTTTTAACTGACTATTTAGACACTTGTCTTTCTCAACACTCTGACAAACTTCTTGTCAAGACTTTACTATGGAGGTTGTGCAACCCCTGGTCCTAGCAGTCGTCAAGTAACTAACCGGTACCAGGTTGGGTAGGAAAGGAATTGAACCTAAAGCAGTCGCATGACTAACTCTAGGAGCGGATAGAACCCAGAAGGCAGTCGTCAAATGACTAACCTTGGGAGCTGGAGGTGAGATCAATGTCTGCCGAACTAAGGATTCGGTAGCGTATCTATATAAAACAAAGTGATGATCATTGCATGCATAAGGTTCAAAGTCGCTCCCGTTGATTGCTCGCGTTGTTTATAGTTTGCCTTTAATGTTTATATAACAATCTTCAAGTTCAAGTTCAAACTTGCGACAGGGTGATATTTGTTTAGTAGCTTATGCATTTTAGTAGATTACAATATTATAGAATAACTAGTGTATATGATTCTAGAAAGAAATAAGTTCCGTAAACTAGTTTTTTCTTCTCGTAAATCTAGAATTAGATTTGTAAATATTACTGAGACAATTTATAAAATAATGATAAAAAGGTGATAATTTAGAGATCAACTTTCATGGAGTGGACGCATCCCATGGAGACTGAATTATTCAAAGCAGGCAAGATATCATTGCAATACAAATATCAGTATTTTATAAAAAGTCGATAAATTATATCTAAACGCTGATTGACTAATAGGCGCCTATTAGCCAATCAACGGTATAAATAAATATTGCTAAATATAGTCGTAGAAATAGAATGAGTAAAACTTTAATATTGATAGGTAAAATACTAGGAGACAGGACCGTCTTGTGAATGATATAGAGTTCTATATACTACTAATTTGTTCTTTGTATATTGAAAATCTAGAATTAAAGTTGTAATAGTATAAGACGATTTATAAAAATACTTTTCTTTTTGTTACATGTATACACCAAGCAACAGTTTCTTCAGCACACTCTCATGGGTAAACCCTCAAATAATTTAAGAGGATGTCAAACAATGCTAAGAAATAGACGGTAGTGGAGGCTAGGAAGGAAACAGCAAATGATCTGATGATATTCTCTATGTGATGCTGTAATATGCGACAGGTTTTCTCGAATTGCGGTTTTTCTTTTAAAGCAATAGAGTACGTGTTAACGTTGGACCAACGTTTAGAGGGTGGGGGAACGTGTGAACTACTAAAATGCATAAACTACTAAATAAATATCACCCTGACCTAAGTTTGAATTTGAACTTGGAAATTATTGTATAAACATTAAAGGCAAACGATAAACAACGCGAGCAGGCAACGTGAGCGATTATCAACTTTAGACATGCAACGCTCAGCTGATTTTATGATATAAATACGCTAGCGAAACTTCAGATCGTGAGACTTTGTGTCTCGCCTAAAACCTGAGTCGTCTTGCTAGAGCATAATTCCCGCGGTTTCAATTCCCGTTCCTGAGTCGTCTTGCTCGAGCACATTATTGTTTACGGACTCAATCCCCTTACTTGAGTTGTCTTGCTCGAGCACACTGCTCGCGGACTCAGGGGTCGCCGTCCCTCAGTATTACAAGTCGAATCTACAGGAGATTTATTAAAATTTTCAAAGTAAAAATAAGTAAAGTTCAAGTGCAGATTTTAAGCGTAAAGTCTAAGTGGAAATTTAAGTGATTCTAACCCAAACTAACTATAAATTAAACACAACACAGACTCTTAAGAAAAACTATATTTATAAAACAATGAACAAAAACTTATAAATAAGTCATAAATATACCCCAATCGAGAAAGCATGCGCACCTTAGTACTTGGGTATAATATAATCTTATCAACATTTCTGACCGATAAACATTGGTAATCTTTTCTCGTTAAGTTTGACCAATATACGTTGTTATTGTTTATCGGAAGTACTTTCTTTATCATCTCTTCTCACCTGACGTAAAGCGATTCCGGATCTGAGCTACTCTCCTGCACGCTAATCAAGGCGTAGCGTCACGGGATAAAAACATTGCGTGACAATATGCTCCATATTATCAGAACAGTACCCTAGGATACTTCGAACAAAGGTAACAAACAAAGCAATTTATATCAATGATTCCTTCTACCGAACGAAATTAGCTAGTTCTGGGATTTTCGAAGAACTAGTTCACTGCAAACGATTTGAACTATAGAAATTAATAAACGAGATAACAACTGGATGAGATCGATTGGTCAAGACTTCATCAACTTTGTAAAAATGACATTCGGATGGTATTAAGCGTATACGTTTTTGACTTGCCCAACGAACCACTTGCAATGGACACTAATATTTTCCTACAGTAGTTACATATTACAGTCTTCATACTTTGATTAGTGATTTTTTAAATGATCCTGTATGAAACTCCTATTACATCTGTTACTCATGTTTTCTAATAATTAAATCAAACTGAAATAAAAATAAAACAATGTGTGCAGTTCACAAGCGGTAGAAGTGAATCCATCATAACACTAAACCAAGGGATCATCCAACCAAGTACTAACCACGCTCGACGTTGCATAACTACAGCGATTGGATGAGAACTACTTTTTTACTCTTAACAAACATGTAACAACTGTATAACTGTGTTCTATCTCATTCTATTGCAGGCTACATCCTATAGATATTTTTAATGTCGCTTTTTCATTTCATCTAAAATCACATCCCTGCTAAAGAGGTTTCACTTCAAAAGAAAACACAATGTCTATTTGCACCTAAACAAATCATAAACGAAATTTGTCGAAGTGATTCGAAATAGGAAAGATAACGGGAACGACTGAACAAGTAAACGATCGACGACCTGACCTGAACTACTGAGCTGCTTATAATGCTAATGAACTTTGTTGTCAGATGTAGTTCTTATGTTACAAGTAGTTTGTTTGCGAACTAGTTCTTGGAGCTAGTTCATATGAGTGAACTCATATGTATTCTTCTAGTCAGTCATAGTCTTCTAGTCAGTATTGTCGGATTTGCCGTACCGTAACATGGATCGTGTATTTTCATTTTCGTACCTGCCTGAAAAATGTTCGCAGTATAGTCAGAGTTGTACCGTGGCATACACGTTTTGCAGTTAATTTCGAGTATGCACCTTTATAACCCACCATACCGATTATGCAATAAATATATTCTAAGCAATATTCCACGAACAATAGTGATTTCAACATATAGTTCAGCTGTTCATCAAGGTATTTTTTATTATATATAAGTTGTAGTTTGCTAATTATTAAACAATTATACTTTTGTTGCATGTCGAGTTTTAAAAAGAACAGGCAAAATTATTAGAACTTTGAAATAATTCAGAGCAAAAAGATGACTTCGCAGTATCCGCGGAACTGGAATCTGATTCGGGAAAAGAAGAGGATAATATCAGCAAGAATTCGATAAATTCGTACCTTACGCGATTGCAACACATATGCCTGGTTCACTTAGCGGTGTTAATATTTATAGCAGTGGATCCTAGAGTAGACAGTTGGGCGAAGGCACCATTAAATTTTCTAATACGAATATATGAATGATTTCTAAGCATTAGAATTAAGGTAATAAAATTTGGAAAATGCCCTATATAAGAATATCCATAAATCTTAAAAGAAATTGGTAAACTATATTCGATCTTGACTTCAGCATACCAAAATAAACATCAAAGACCCCAATTAAAATATTTATTTAAATATGAAATATTTTAACCTACACAAACCAGGATTAATTAGGTCTCACACCTAATTGAGGTTACGGTATCGCACTTAAAATAACAATAAGATTCTGTAAAACAGGTATTACCTGTGAGGAGAACATCTGATCAATATAGATCTACAGGGAAAATCAGAGTGAGCTCAATTCGGTAACCTGCATGGGGACGGAAACTTAATGTGTTAGCTAGGTAAGACCGTTTATTGCCATAAGGCTTGCAGCAACTTACAATATGTCTGTAGCATTTATGTAGGCATATGTACTACAAAAATAATTCAGATAACCACTATTGTGTTAGGACATTTGCTAACCCAGCTGAAATCATATACAGTAATGAAAGAAGTTGATATTAATTAATCAAATAACATCAGTAATAGATACGATCAGAGATAATTAAAAAATAAAAACCAGTTAACAGTAAGTTCGATAAGAATAAGATAAGTAATTATATGACTTACAGTGAGGACGTAGCATCTAGGTAAATGTACGTAATACAAAAAAGGTAAATCAGATAATCACAGTTGTATTAGCAAGACATTTGCTAATCAAGATAACATCGTATACGATAGTGAAAATATTCGCTATTATTTAATCAGATACCGATAAAGAAATGGTACTAGACACGATAATAGTTAATATGCAATTAAAAATCATTTAACGGTAGTTTGGAAAAAGATACGGTAAGATATTATAGGTAAAATAAGCAATTATAGGGCCTACTTGTGTATTATTCCCCTACGGTCACACGGAACTGGAATCCACTGGTAGCGGTTGGTGGCGATCCTATAATTCCTACTGCTACTTGGCAGACCCCAATTAAGTTGTTATTGCTTCCTGGAAGCTACACAGCATGCAATATAAGTGGGCATCACTTCCTCAAAAAGGGTCGCAAAATGACAGGAATTAAGCTAGGCTAGCGAAAAATCGGGCGGAGGAAGTCCCTTTTAAAAGAGTAACCTGGCCCTGAAAGCCTTTTATTCCGCATTTCACAAACAGCAAAGATACCGAACCAAATTTAGAATAGATTTCTGCAACATAAGAGACCTAAATACAAACACAAACTCGGTACACCAACATCTACAAGCAAATAGACCACACATACTAGCCCTGACAGAAACACAAGTATGTTCAACAACAAGAACAGTAAACTACCTCTATCCTGGTTACGACATACACACCCGATTTAGACATAATTCGGAATATGCTTTATGTCCGAAGTGACCTTTCATGTCACCGCGAGAAAACACTCAAACCGAACAACCATAACGTCATGTGGCTCAAGTTCACCGCCAAGGAATTAACCAGGTTTATATGCTGTCTCTATCGCCCTCCGAGCGATAGAGCCTGCCAAAGCTTTTTTACAACACTAGCTACCACTTTTAACTCAATACAGGTCGATCACCCCAATTCAGAAATAATCGTTCTGGGAGATTTTAATGCCCACAACACCCACTGGCTCAAACACCACAACAAAACCGACAATGAAGGTAGAGAAGCTGAAGCATTTGCCATCAGCTGCTGGCTTACTCAACTTGTAGACGAACCAACTCGAATCTCAGAGAGGGGTGAATTCGCCGCCCTCATTGATCTTTTTCTAACCACCAATCCTGACCAGTGCACAATTACAGTTGGTCCACCATTAGGTACATTCGACCACAAACTTATTACAACGGTTTGTGCATTACCACATTTCTACAGAAGGATTCACCACTGCCTCGCAAAATCTAGCATTACAATTCTGCAAACTGGGACGATCTAATGAAGTTCTACCTAGATTTGTCTTGGCTCGACGTCTGCTTTGGCACTGATGACGATGGCCCGTCAGTCTGCTGCGAAGAGATTACCAAGTAATCTCTTCAGGAATGGAAGCATACATCCCAAATTCCTTTAAGTTACCGTCAAAAGGAAAGCCCTGGTTCGACAGAAGGTGCGAAAGAGCTGTAGGTAGAAAACAGCAAGCCTACAAATACTGGTAGCAAAATCAGACCGCTGAAAATCGCAATTATTTTGTCGAAGCGAGAAACGAATGCAAACGCGTGATCGACGAAACACAATCAAATGATCAGGAATAAACTTTTGCAATGCCCAAGTGGCTCCAGGAGTTTGTGGTCAGAAGCAAAGGAAGTAAGTAATAAGTTTACAAAACGCCTCTCCCACCTCTGACAGACGAACGTGCCATCACGGCGACTACAGCCAAGGAAAAATCAAACATGCTCGCCAAAATGCTTTCATCGCACTCTACCTTAGACGTCACTCAAGGCAGGGCTCTCCCCACCATATCGATCATCAACACTACCATGACAGAAGTCAAGTTTCATCAACGTGATATTCGTAAAATCCTTAAAGAAATAGATACGCAAAAGGCATCAGAAATACCCGCCATCGTGGTAAAGAACTGCGCCAACGAACTGACACCCGTTTTTTCCAGGCTTTTTCTCTGTCTTACCGAAAAGGGATTTGCCCATCTTCTTGGAAAGTTGCTCGGGTGCAAACTATTCCAAAAAAGGCAAGAAAACCACGCCCTAAAACTATCGCCCAATTGCCTTGCTTCCCACAATCTCCAAAGTCATGGAACGTGTAGTCAATCAGCAACTTCTCAAGTACCTCGAGAACAACAGAATAATCAGCGATAATCAATACGGCTTTCGCAAAGAAACATCGACAGGAGATATACTGGCCTATGTCACTCATATATGGAGTAGAGCGATTGCGTTGGATATTTCGAAGGCATTCGACAGAGTTTGGCATGACGGATTGCTCAACAAACTGCCATCATTCGGACTGCCAGCCTCTTTCTGCAGCTGGCTTGCCAGTTTCCTCAAGAACCGATCTCTGCACGTTGCAGTTGATGGATACATCTCAGACACATCCACCATTAACGCGGGCGTGCCTCAGGGCGCAATACTTTCATCAACTCTGTTCCTGATCTATATTAATGACCTGCTGATCAAAATGAATAATCCTATTTACAGTTTTGCAGATGATATTACCCTTGTCTCCGAATTTAGATCAGAAAAACCTTTACCAGCGACTGAGACTTATCACCACAGACAGGAACAGATTACAGCATTTATTCAAGACCTGGAGAAAGTTCAAACTTGGGGCGAAATAAATTCGGTCCAGTTCAATGCAGCAAAAACCAAAGTAGCCACGTTTACCAAGAGGGCCAATACGGCGGGCCCTGACATCATTATGGCAGGATCGACAATTCCTTCATCCTCGTCAATTGGACTACTGGGTGTTTCGGTCAATAGCAATATGTCGTGGCATGACCACGTTGCTAACATCGCAAAATCAGCTTCCCAGAAGCTTGGTGCGCTATTTCGCAGCAAAAAACTGTATACACCGCATCAGTTGATCTTGCTCTACAAAGCGCAAATAAGACCGTGCTTAGAATATTGCTCACACATCTGAGATGCCGCACCAAAGCACACCCTAAAGCTGCTGGATTTTATTCTGAAGCGAGCTGTGCGTCTCATCGAAGTTGACCCGGAATCTGGATAGTATGGAACACCGCAGACATGTGGCCGAGATAGGCCTGTTTTACAGATACTTTCACGGCAGAATATGTTCCCAGGATTTGGCCCGCTTCACCCCGCCCCTGGCAAAGCCTGTCATACAGTCACGACAGACGGCAAGAGTACATCAGTTCGTCGTACAACTGGAAACACCTAGAACAGCGATTTATAAGAACTCCTTTGTCTGGCGCACTGCATCACTGTGGAACTAACTCCCAGGACATCTGTTACCCCCTAATTACAACCTACAACTAATCAAGAACCGTGTCAATCAACATCTTCGCACACACACACCGCTCGTCGAGCGCCATAGTATCTCCCTTTAGTGTGTGTGCCACTGCCATAAAAAAACCTCACTTTACATAAAGTACATTTGCATTACGATATTGCCGATAATACAAAAAATGTTGATGACAGAGTGCTGCCAATTTATCTCATGATAAATTAATACGAAAATGTACCTAATGGTCAAAAATTACAACGATAATATCTTAACTTCGAGACTTGTCTTTTTATCTTCATATGCGTTCAGCGCTCGAAAGAGAAGACCACGTCAATTATCAAAATATAGCCTAGACATCCGTCAAAAGTCCATTTGAAAATGAAGGACGGTCACAGAGCACTTTGGAACTGTATTCGTCGATACCGATTAGGTACGTTCCAATATTCCAAACTATAAAATAAATGATATTTTAAATTTGAAGATATAAATTATAAGTTCAGAATAGGTATGTTAAGTTCAAATGTAAGGTATAGATAATATCAACCACCTAAATCTGTCATTGAAAGGGCAGAAACTGCATTTCTGGGTTAGTTTGGGTTTGGTAGCATGTACAACGCTACAGTACTACAAGAAATCAATGAACATGATTTGCATCTAAATCAAGCAGGGTTTTTCAAAAATACAGAGACTGCTGAATATGTTGATCCAGATGGCACCACAAAGTGGTCTAAAAACATTCGGATTTGGCTGCAAAAAAAGGACTGAAAACAATTTTAGCGACCTTTTAAAGATATGGAAATACCGTTGAAATACCGTTGCTTTTTTACATATGCAATATTTCCATTTATTATCAAATTTACAAGCTGCAAGCTTGCAAAAATTGGAAACATACAGTCGAAGTCATACACTGCATTTGGCAAATGGCGCAACTTTAGAAGAACTCCGCGCTTTCGTAAGGCTTCTCTTTACAACTGCCGTAATAAAGTCTTCAAGCCTGAATTTATGGGGTACAGATAGATAGCTTTGGTGCTGACATCTCTAGAACAACGATGTCAAAAAGATTAAGTTTATTGCTACCACGTCTTCGCTTTTATAATAATGAAAAATAGCAAATAGACGCAAAGTAGATAAGCCTAAGTCCACCAAAACAATATTTGACAAGTTTGTAGAAGATTGTTTAGTTACCTACGCAGACAATGCATATCTTACAAGTTGCGAGAAAGTGGATGGTTTCGTCAATTTATACCGAATAAACCTACCAAACATGACATTAAGATAACTGCCTTGGTGGATGCAAGGACCTTTTATCTTTTGATTCAAAAAGTTTGTATCAGTAAGCAACCAGCTAGCTCCTTTTCGGCTTTGTAAATGCAAAATCACGTTCGACAACTAATTTAACAGCCTTCTGCTTAAGCCATGTACTCACCAGACGTGCAAAATGTTTTAAAATATTTGCAAAAGAGATATGCGTCAGGTGTGGATGTACCACCGCAAATACTTGTAAGCGTTTGCATGAATTTGTAGCGTTTTTTGCAAACCCTCTAATATGAAAAGATTTGCTACGATGTGTGTTTGTTTTGAATTTGAGGATCGGTTTCGTATGGACGCAATAGTAAATTTGTAGTTTGTATCAATTTTATACATATCTGGAATAATTTTTGATATTAGAAAATTTGAATCTGGAGGTACGATTCTAGTTAAATTCTTAAATAAATCGCTCCAATCATTTGTTCGAATATTGATAAGTATATTTTTATATTGTGTTTGAAAAGCATTCAGTATTTTCGCTTCTAATTTTTTTCATCTCCTATTACAAAAGATGCAGCTCAAAGTGCAGGATTGTTTCTAATAATTATAAACATGGCTATAATAATTATTCGCAGCAACCCACTTTCGAAACATTGACAAATTCGCAAGAAATTAGTTCAAAAATATTATGTGTAGAGACGTTTGCTCGATGAGGACAACAAGTTGGTAGATGTTTACAAATCAAGGTCAATTGATTTGACCCCAATAGTCTTTTTTCTACGAGGTCATCCGAAGTTTAAAATTTATGCTGCCCAGCCAGCCATTGTAGGTATGATTTGCGAAATCGTATAATTCATGAACGACCCAAAGTAACACCCGAAATATTACGTAACGTAAGCCAACGCTTTGAACTAAATTGCATGGAAGCAAATAGCAGTTTTTTCCAGCAATAACTAACCCAAACTAACCCGAACTAATCCGAAAAGTATCTGAAGATATTTTTTTCGTATTTATCTTTTTAAAGAAAAAAATTACCAATAAAGGAATTTACCTTTTCCAGTTTTAGGAGAAAAGTCACTTTTAAAGGTCTTAAGACCTTCATTTTGAAGCTTGTAGCTCTTATGATTAATTATTTATTAACAAAAAAAAATTTAAACAGATATTGGCAAGCTGTCATATCAAAGCTGATAATAGCAGCGACTTCAAACTTGGAGCTTATAATTAGGGTAAAAATATCTTTAAAATATGGCATCACTCGACACCTCTTTACATTAGAAATTTTGGAAGGCAACTGTAACTTCCATTTAGGGGTTGAAGTATAAAGTTTAAAAAGCAATAACAAATTCCTCCCTCCCTAGAATCAATATTCGACGGGTCCGAGCGTTTTTCTATATTTTCATTTAAAATACTGAAGATCGAGGTGCAATATTTTCGCTGAGTATACTGCCATCCGTTATTGTGTTACGATAAAAAGCAATTGCTTATGATAAAATTTAATTAGTTCAGATAAACTTTAAATTGCTAAAATATAATTTCATTTGCCTTATTATAATTACTAGAATTCAAATAAAAAGCCAATTAGTTACAATAAACTATAAATGCACTTTTCTTTAAATTATTACTTTAATTTACTAAAAATTTAAACTGAAAGATATCTCTGGGAGTATGGGTAAGGAGCATGCTTCTGAAAGTTCTTTTTCAAGTGCTGTAGTGACTAAAAGCGCAAAATAAAATATTAGAAATTTCAAAAAACAATTTTTATTCTATTTCCTTCTAACAAAAATAACTGTTAATTCTGTTGAACCTTCCTGGTGATAACTGCCCTTTAATCACCTTATGCTTGCTCCGAGCTTCGTGGAGAGGGTTCCTGGAAATTGCTGTAGTGCCTAGGATCTGTCCTGTGACGTCACTGGAAACTGTCCTGGTAGGCCGAGTGCGGGTGGACTCAGTAGCATGAAAAAAAAACCAGTACAAGGCAGTTAAAGAGTTCACCAAGAATGTTGTTACAACCCTGTTTCAATATGGCGGAGAGCGTCGCTTGTCTTAGCTTAGGTTTTTAATACAGAAATCGACAGGAGAGAGCTAGAAATAATTCTTCTCAATTAACAATGCTGAAAAATGACAAAACACGCTGAAGGAGAAATTTAATTTAATTTAATTAAATATGCCTCCGCCAATTTTCACAGAATTGTTTAGACTGTAGACAATAATTATGTTTTTATATCAAACAGTGAATAAATTACAGATAATAAATAAAATGAATAGCTATTTAAGCTGAGAAATATTGTAACGACCAATATTTCAATAGAAAAACAATTACAGTAATCAGGTAAGAACAAAAATTAAATCACTAAATTTAAACAGGTAATCAGAATTTAATCATTGCCTGAAAGCTACTTTTAAACTCAAAAATCAGTTTAATTCAAAGATAAAGGTAATTACAAATTTAAATAGGAATAAAGAAACAGAGTTATTAAGATCTTGTACGCACTACGGTCGAGAAGGCTTGAGAAGGCGCTCTTTAAATATCTGACGTGACGATAAAATATTTACATAGGTTAAATAATAACTAACTAAGCTTGAATCCAACCGATAACGGTACTAGAGAAAATTAGACTAAGTATCCTACACTCTCAACAGTTTTAGTTATTAATTTCTAAAAATTGCTACCTCTAACTAAAACCTAGATATGAGCCCTATAGGCCAATTTGATCGATTCCTTAGTTGGGTTGCTGAACTAAATCCGAAATTTAATAACTCCTGCTTTTGTAGGATCAAGTCCCTTTTTTCCTCTCTTACAAAGAGCCTTAAGCCCAAAAAAAAGCACTATCTCACATGCCCTACAGGCACAAACATACACACGGCAAAAGGCAACGTGGCATGCGAAACGATAGTAGCCAAATACCAGAAATTCACAAGCTTAGCAGCTTTATTCTGCTTACAGACTTTACGATATAGGAAACTAGAAATAAGATCAGATATCGCAAAACAAATAAAAATAAAATAAATCAAGCCCTACCTTCTCACAACCTCCCACACTGGTACCCGGTACAAGACAAGATTTCAAAAGCCAGTCTTACCTTCCGCCAGAATCACATCTCGAAAAAAAATTACACTGACACGCAGTCGTCACAAATATTTCAATTTTTTCTACCGTACGTACGAAGCGACCGATTTTAAGCATGAAATATGATCTGCATATTTCAAATTATTTATCAATTTTAACTAATATATTCTACTGCTGTATTTACGTAGATCCAACCCATAATATTAATTTTCATTTCATATTAAGTAGATAATTATTATCGACTGATATATTTAAAAGACCAAATTAGTTTTAAATGAACTTGATGGGCAACATAAAAATTCATTTATTAATATTTTCGTACTATTTAATGCGGAATTTTCCACACTGTTGCTACCAGGTCGATTCAGACAGTAATTCAAAATAGGTTGAAGATGAAAAGTTATTATTTCAAACCAAAAATAAATACAAGCAAACTCGGAAAAACCTGATGTTACGGAATTGTCAAAATTACCGTAACAATTGGTAATTCGCAATTTTAATGCTAAATTATTGCTCTCCCTTCAAAGCATTAAAACTTCCCTTTATTGAAAATGGTATTTATTTTCAGTTTTTTAGACATTTTACATTTCGTTATTTTTTCTTTAAAGATATCGACTACATATCGCTTTTGAAGCTTTAGGCCAAAACTCATTACAGATTAAGAACAGTTCGCAATCAAAAAGTATTTTTATACCAAAATTGAAAGAAATAAATTATTTTCCTCCATTTGCAAACTACATTTAATTATATGTACAATGATAACTTTAGTCAACGAAATACAACTCAAAACCAAAATAGAAAACACTTAAGAAAAGTTTGTTAAACAAGAGATAAAAGTATCCCACGATACTGAACCCAATATAAGTATGTCTTGTTCATTATGAAAGGGTAGTTAAATTTCGTCAACCTACCATTCAGTAGTTTTGAACATTACTAAATATGAAAAATTGGTTGGAAAACATTTTCAGAAATTAGTTCAGCATAAACCTTTCCAAACACTGAAAATTAAGATTTGAATAATAGGTTTTATTACTAGAACACAACTTTGCTGTCTCACATAATAAATTTGACGGCTGATTTAGAATATCGCAACAATTATAAAGGCAGTACTATAGATTAAGAATCCGCCTCATATAAGTGTACCAACATTACGTCAAATTTCATAAACAATCAACGAACATGCCAGTAATCTAAGAAGAATAATAGTTATATATGATATGTGTTAAAAGTAAATATTTAAGGCACGCATGCGGAAAAACCACATGAGTGCCTTTAAAATACTTTTAACACAAATATCATACAATATCTTTTCTACACAAGGCAATAAAAAGCAAACGATAATTAAAAATTAAATATTTAGAATCTCTTACATCTAGGTAGTTTCTAATATTATTATTAATCTAATACTTATATTAAATTAAATTATCGAAGTTCTCATTTGTCAAGAAAAACTAGCAATCATCATTGTTGGCTGATTTGTTTACAGAAAAATTTAAAATTTTAAGGGTCCTGTCAGTGTTATTAAAACGCTAGCGCTGGCTGTTCTGATTTGCCAAA
>MU192978.1:5273-26111 GCA_016904865.1 Pissodes strobi | reverse complement strand
GTATTCTGTTACTCACACAATCGAATGTTTTGGACAAGTCACAGAAAGCTGCCGCTGTTGCTTCTCTTTTGTTTACCCCCTGGAATAGTTTTGACAGAAAGTCAAGCATGCCATCAGAGGTGTTCATGCCCGATAGCCCCGATAGGAAACCAAACTGACCATTGTGAAGAGAGATTACTTTTTGTCGTCTTAAGACATGAAGGAAATGAGCCCGATTGGAAGGCTAAGTTAATTACTTTGGAAAGAGCCTAAACGGCGCGCGGCGACCCAAGGAAGTTTTTCCAACGTTTGAAGTGAGATTTCATCATCATTAGTCGCCTTTTTGTTTTTCATTGACCGTATTGTACATATAATTTAATGGGGCGTAGTTGGAAACAGTTAACATAAATTTGAAATATCAGTATCAGATAGAAATGTTAGATGACCGCAAGGGGAAGAAATATTTTCAGTGAGTTGGCTTGCGGCCGGACAGAAGTAATTATTCAGCAAATCAGAATCAATCCTAATTTCAGGAGAGCTACCACTTCTACAAGTAACTTCATTGACAATTGACCAAGCTGCCTGTTAGTAGAACGTTGAAAACGTTTAGAATAGTAGAGCAGCCCGCAAAACGGACCTGTAAATCCTGCGCTACCTAAAGAAAAGCGATAATACCAACTGGTTATTGGGGTATATATCATAGACGCAGGAGATTTTTTAGTACAAATTCAATCGTCATAGGTATTATTTATTACGCGATGAAATACGTGAATTCAATACAGGAGTCCAAGTTTTCAACCGCGATTCTGTCCACTGCAAAATCATAAATTTCACAATTTTAAAAATATTATATTAAAAATTCGAAATATACCCTTAACAGCATTTAGTTTCGGTCCAAACTCCGATGGCCATATTGGCTGTCCGTTTTCATAGTTTCAAGGCCCTCCAGTCCAAAGGGTGCTGACCAGTCATAACAATTTTCGGTGAATTGCTTTCAGTTTCAGTAAGTTTGGTGGCGATATTTCAGTTACTAGTGCCCTTGTGAATACATGCGGTTTAAAGACCTACGATTGGCAGGTATATGGCCCTCCGCTCGCTTCGTTCGCTCCGGGGCTCCAGAAAAGGAAACTAACCAAGTGTTAATCCAAGACAAACCCAAAAAATCAAGAAAATAAACCTTTTACTTATGCGCATGCGTGCGCATATCTGAAGTGAAACTTCTTAAACTTAAACGCCCTATCCTCATACATATCGTAACGAATTTGGTTAAAAATAATTTATTTAAATGTACCACTCAATTATATAACAAAAAGGGAAGACCTAAATGAAAGAAAATATATTCTCCATGAAAGTTTCGCTTATGTCTTGACAGGGAAATAGAGCAAATCTCATCCCAACTAGCAAATATAGTTTCCACTCCTTTTTAAAATGTCACTGCCTCTAAAGTATAGTTCCTAGACCCACCCTGCCACTTACAATGTTACCCTATGAGGAATAGTCACTTTGAAGTATATTCCGAGAGTGACCGATTAGTGCCTATACCTATCATAAAAGTGGAAAATAAACACCCCGATTGCAAGTGGCAAACATATAATTTAAAGAAGTGGCTAGAACTATCCGAATCTTCGAATATGACACCATAAAAGAGCAAAAACTTTATGGTAATTTTTTGAAGTAGCGGTCACTGACAAGTGCTACCATAATGCCGCCATTAAGTTGTGGTTACTTTATAGTAACAATTTAAGTTACGGAGTAATCGCGGCCATGACACCTAGTTACATACTTCTAAATTATAAGTAGCAAAATGGTTACTGCTACCTTCCTAGGTTACTATAAAGTTCTTGTTTCTATAAAGTCGCTTCTGGGTAGTTACAA
Organism: Pissodes strobi; assembly: GCA_016904865.1. Classification (NCBI taxonomy): domain Eukaryota; kingdom Metazoa; phylum Arthropoda; class Insecta; order Coleoptera; family Curculionidae; genus Pissodes; species Pissodes strobi. Next base: position 24,257 of record MU192978.1, on the reverse strand, counting down.
TTGTCACTTTATCAATCCGAAGCTTTTAAAGTTCCAAACGGGTAGGGTTGGCCTAATATATTATTGTTCCCGGTAGTTTGTGGAAGCATATTTTTTTCATGGCTTTTCAGACGAACAGCCAAATGGCTCAAACATTTTGCGTTTTCAAGCTAAATATACCTAGACTAAAGCTTTTTTCCTTAGTTATTTTGTTATTTTTGACGGTGGACTAATATTTTAAAGTTTCACGCCAGTTTCAAGCAAATTATTTTTTTTATTATTATTACTACATGAGTTTCTATTGCAAATAATATAATAATTTGAAATGTTTTGAGAGGCGCTCGAAAATTTTGTCATATAAACCCACTATTTATTCAGTAAAGTCGATTGCGTTTTAGAATTTACCTACAAAAGGCGTTAAAATCGAATGGTAAATAAGAAAAAAATAATAAGGGCTTCCATAATTATTTTCATTCATTTATTTTTATGAAGTGTGAAATTGCATGAAGAGGTCGCTGCGAATACAGTTTAACAGTTTAACGAAAATTCCACATGTCGGTGGAAAACACTTGGCTGCCACGAACCCGCGACTAGGTAGCTTCGTAACAGATAAGTAGCATTCACCAGTAGGCTACTTTATAGTAACACATCATAGTAACTCTTTCAGTGGCAAAAACTAACCCAAGACACTACCCGGCTACTCAAAATTTTTCCCCATTTTGGTCGCAGTTACTTAGCAGCTACGAATATACGACGTAGCCGCCGATGGTCACCACCCACTTTGTAGTGGCTTTGATAGTAGCAGTTACGTATCTGCCACAATAAATGCTAGTTGGGATATTTTTTGCTTGTAAACTAACAAAGATATCACAATAACAATATTCTCATATTTTTCGTTCCGCCAGGTCGTGTCGCTCGTGGTGTATCGCCCGCCGGATCGCGACCGTCAAATTTTACTCCCGGCGTGCGTTAAGAAGCTTGACTTAAAAAAACACAAAAACCCGGGTCGCCGAAGTGAAGGCTAACCATCCAGACCCTTGGATCATCTGCGGACTTACAAACAACTGGTTGCATCACGAAGACATGACGCGAACGCAAGGCTTTCACAAGTGCACTAGTATCTGAAATCTCGCAGCCCGGTGGTACAGACTCGCGTCTACCTACTGCAAATTTTCGACCTTTGGACCTGTGCATTTGGCAGCAGCACGGTGTTGTATTCTAATATTTTACTTCACGTGTGTCCCTCTGCTCGCTCCGGGGCGCAACTAAACAAAGCTAATCTAAAGTGCCCCATGGCAGAGCCCAAAATCAAGAATAAAGTGAAAATATATGAAATAGCACATACGCATGCATGAAAGCTCCAAATTTTTGTGGGTAGACGCGAATGTAGTGCAGCGGTTAGACGCTGTACTTGTGATGCGGCGACCCGTGTTTTTAAGGTTGTCTGTTTATCTTTTAAAATTCGAGTTTTTTGGTTACGGAGCGAGTGGAGGGTCATGCATGAAGTGAAATAATAGACGTTGAACGTTAAATTTGTTTCATAGGCATATGACATACATGCGCGAGTCGCGAGGCTTCGCAATCAAATCCATTTCGGTACACCTAGACTCTTGTAAAAAAAGTGCCTACATTCAAAATTTACTAAGTAAATAGGCCAGACTACGCGTACACACCCATCCATTGAAATCAATGATGAAACTATGAAATGATGAACCATGTACGGGCATAAAGTAATCCATTACGTTATGGCTAATTTTCATATATAGGACTGTGCACCGACTGTGTGCCTACCGTGTCGTTTTCACTGTAAATCAAAAAAATTGTATGTTCCATATAAAACGCACTGAAGCCCTTATTTACATTTACACATATAGTACTGTGCTACGCCCGTGTTACGGTCGTCCAGTCCTATTTATGAAAATCAGCCTTAAATGGTTTCTAAGGTATAAAAACACACTAATGTACTGGTATGACATAATATAATATAAGTATATTGTCACGGGCCGATGTGGCTATCGTATATCGAAGCGTAAATTACCTTAGAATTAGTCACCGTTCCTATAGCTTCAAGCGTATTTATACCTACTAGCGAAAAAACCTTGCAGATTCCGTCCAGCTTCCCTCCGACGATATTCTAATCGTGACAATTAAAAATAAATTGGCGTCGCTAAACAAATTTCAATTTCGAACGAATTGAATTTGGCGCGTGAGGACCCCGAAGGTAAAGTCGGTGGCTTTTTGTGTTTCCGGCTTTCGTAGCACATACTGTTTTTGGATTGGTTGTCGAGTCAGGCGTGGAGCACAGTTACTTAATTGCCTCCGGAATAATTAGGAAATTTTATTAGATGGAGTGGTTTAATGACAATGGCTACTCTGAGTGGTTTTTTTTTGTGGATGCGGATACATCGTTTCCAGGTTTCCATTGTCTAATTCATTTGGATGAATTATTGAGAGGAACATGTGACTTGTCAGGCCATGCATTCATTGTTGGAGCGAGATATTCGAAGTAGGGATTCTGTTCCTCGAGTTTCCAGTTTGTTGACGTCACTCTACGTCGACCTTGCTGTGAGTCAAGCAGTTCTTTTGGGTATCGGTTGGAATCACTTTTTGATTTTACCTTTGATGGGATTTTCCAACCGGCCCATTTTTAACAGTTTCAGTCTATATCTGTGCATTATCTTTTCTTAAGTGTTGGTGTCAGAAACTGTCCTTTGTGGGATTTGAATGCTGCTTTAGCGAGGTGAGTTGTTTTTTTGCATTTTTTTACATTTCTATGAACGCCATCATTTCAACATTATGACGCACGTAAGTCAGATTTTTAATTATCTTTTTAATATCTCTTACAGCTGCCTTCTCGCCCAACTGTAAGACTATCTAGCGATAAGCAACATGGCTAACCCTAAATAAGTTTATTATTTTTTTTTATTTTGATTTCTCTTTTTCCTTAATGGTTGATTTTGATTACCGAGTTATAATGCTCTTTAATTAAGAGTTACTTGTAGGTCCTTGAATATGTGTTGTTTCACAGGGTCCTACCGTTGGGTCTATTCATCTATTCATATCGTTGGGTCTATTTGTGACAATTGCGTGCAATTAACTGCATTTTAAGATCCTTTACAAGCGTAGCCGACTATATCAAAATCTGCCTCTCCTATTGGTCGATCCCCATGGCCCTCCGCTCGCTACGGGGGCTCAAGAAAAGGAAACTAACCAGGTGCTAACCCAAAACATACCCAAAATCATCAGAACCGATACTGGATATTTCTGTCTGGATTTTCAGCTAATATGGAAAGCGAAGTAATTTTAAGCTTTCTCAAAAAGCACAACCTTGGCAATGATTGTGTATGTGACAAGATGAGGATGAAAGAAACTCGCTGGAGTGCATTCAAACTGGGTGTGCCTATGGACTGCAAAGACAGGATAATGGATTGTGATCTTTGGCCGGTTGGGATCACAATTAACCATTTTGTCAATCTTCAACGCCGAAAGATGACGAGGGAAGCCTCGGCCAGTCTGCCACGGTTAGTTCTGTAAGCTCTAGTCAAACATTAACTCAAAATAATACAAAGAGTTTTAAAATTTTTTATGTTAATTTTCAGTGTTTAAGAAATAAGATTTCTGAGTTTGAGGTATTTCTGGAGGATAAGTTGTTCGACTGCTTATGTGTCAGTGAACACTGGATGGTTCAGGATGAGTTGATAATGACAAAGATAAATAACTTCCGGTTTGTTTCTGGTTTTTGCAGGTCGACATATGGTCATGGTGGTGTTGCGATGTTTGGTCGGGATGGCATGATGGCAATAAATAATATCTCCAATCTTTCACAGGAACTCCACTGCGAAATCAGTGGCATTATCATCAGAGGGATTGATACACAGGTCTTGACTGTTTATAGATCACCAAATGGTGACTTCGAGACTTTCTTAGAGATACTCTCATGTGCCCTAGGTAAACTTGATCCCAATATCAGAATCATTGTGACGGGAGACTTTAATGTTCATTTTTCCACCAATAATAAAAGGGTTACAGATCTTTGCAATATGTTCTTGTCATTTGGTCTGTCACAGACAGTCAATTTTGCTACCCGGCAAGGAGTCTGTCTTGACAATGTGTTTACCAACTTTGTTGCAGGTTTTCAGGTACGGCACTGTGACTTTGCATCATTTTCAGACCATGATGGTATAGTGATTCAATTTGAGACGAGGCCCATGTGCATTAAGTCAAGAATAGTGTACAGACCCATAACCGACTTCGGCCTTTTGCAGCTTTATAACATGATTGAGTCTTGTGATTGGGAATTTGTGTCAGATCAATCCATTGGTCCTGAGAGGAGGTTCGAAATTTTCATGGAGACTATTCAAGAGTCGGTGGACAGGGTGTTTCCATTGAAGACGAGGCTTGGTTCATATGGAGGGCCACGCAGAACAACTATCAATTGGTTCAATGATAATCTCCGTAACATGCGTGATAGGTTGGAAGCTCTTGTGGCCATCAATAAAGCCAACCCACACCTTATCACAAGGGACATGATCAGAGATTATAGGAGATGTTACCGCCATGAAATTTCCCAATCCAAAAAACAAGCCCACGACACTTTTATTAATCAATCATCCAATCCACAGGGAGCAATGTGGCAGATCATCAATGGTAAAAAGCCCAGTTCATCTTCTGAAACCTCCAATACTCTGACGGCAGACTCTCTAAATGATTTCTTTGTTGGTACTGCCGAGGAGGTGATCTCAACCCTCCCTGCCAGATCGGAGTGTTTCTCTGAGTTTTTATTGCATCCTCCCGCAAGAGACGTGACCTTTACATTCAATACTGTAAGCTATAATACTGTAAGAAGTATAATTGATCAAACAAAAAACTCAAAAAGTAAAGATAGCTTTGACATAAATGTTAAAATTGTTAAGTCATTGAAGAATTTAATCATTTACCCTCTGACCAAGATAGTGAACTCGTGTGTTACAGCTAACATATTTCCATCCATTTTAAAGACTGCGAAGGTCGTCCCCATTTTTAAGGGTAAGGGCTCTAGGAACGAACCAACATACTATAGACCCATATCCATATTGCCTATATTCTCCAGATTGTTTGAAAAAGTACTTAATCAACAAGTCAAAGAATACTTTGAGACCAACAATTTGTTTTTTCAAAACCAGTTTGGCTTTCGTGTTGGTAGGTCTACTACTCTTGCTACAGACACTTTCACCACTCATGTCCTAGAGGGGTTTGAGAGAGGTTGTGATACTTTTGCTTCATTTTTTGACCTAACAAAAGCGTTTGATTGTGTCTCCCATTCTATTCTATTACAAAAGCTTAAGTTTTACAATTTCCACCCGGATAGCATTAGACTGCTTGAGACATATCTTGATGGTAGAGCCCAATATGTATTTTTCAATGGCCACCAATCAAAAACAAAACAGGTAAAACATGGTGTTCCTCAGGGTTCGGTTCTGGGACCTACCCTTTTTCTTGTTTATGTGAATGATCTTGTCAATGCTGTGCCAGATGTACGGTTGCTTCTCTTTGCTGATGACACAACTATCTACTTCACATATATGCGCACCCTACAGATTGATGGTATTGTCTCTGACATGTACAACAGAGTGGAATCTTGGTTTGTGGCTAACGGGTTGTCTCTCAACAGTGCTAAAACTCAAACCATGAACTTTTCCCTGTCACACAGAGCCCCTAAGCCTGTAGAGCCTTTTGTCACTTTTCTCGGAGTCTGTCTTGATCCAGGTTTGGTCTGGGCTGAGCATGTAAACAAGTTGTGTGGTAAGCTTTCTGGTGTTATTTTCCTGATCAGAAATCTCTCGGGATGTGTTTCGGCAAATACATTGCTTCAGTCATATCATGGTTGCTTTGCTTCTCGACTTTCTTATGCACTTTTGGTGTGGGGGCACTCTTCACATGCTGACTTGGTGTTTGGACTGCAGCGTAAATGCGTGAGAATAATTGCAGGGCTCCAGTATCGGGAATGTTGCAGACAGAGCTTTGTGCAGTTGCACATCATGACTGTACCCTCACTCTATATTTTTCAGTGCCTATGTTACATTAGATCGAACATGAATCAATATCAGTTCCACAGCAATGTACACAATCATCTGACCAGACATCGTGGCAATATTGTGCGTGGGTTTCGTCGGCTCTCGAGGACCAGGGATGGTACTGGGTATCTGGGCCTGAACTTCTTTAATTCTCTGCCAGCTAGTGTTCGTTTACTGGAACTGAAAGTTTTCAAATCACGAATAAAAAGTTTTCTTTTATCAAGGGCATTCTACTCCTTCCAGGAATACTTTAGCTCAGATCTTGGTGAAGTATAGATGTTTTTTATTTTAATTGTTGTAATGTTGTTTTATTAACAGTTCTTTAACTTTTTAATTTCAAGTGTTTAAGATGCAATGTAGTAATTGTAAGTTTATATGTAGTGTAGTGTTTTATATATATTTTTTTTACATGACTTGTGTGATACTATTTTGTAATTAACATTAATAAATTGATTGATTGATTGATTGATTGATTGATTGATTGAAATCAAGAAAAAAAGCTGTTTAGAAACATAATCTTTCAAAAAAAAATAAATAAAAAAGCAACGGGGTTCGAACCCGTGTTTTCTAGGTGAGACCCAACGATCTAAACCTCTACACCACAAGAGCTCTTGCGAGGAACTGATTGCATCACGAAGACATATTGTAATACGAGATGAATCGACCAATAGGAGAGGCCGATTTTGATATAGTCGGCTACGCCTGTAAAGGATCTTTAAATGCCAATTAACTTACGAGCTCTAATTATTATTTTTTTGCTTTGTTTTCGAACAATCTAAGGTAACCTTTATTTTATTCTTATTTTCTATTAAATGAACTTTGAATATTGGGCCAATTTTGTCTAGCCTAAGACGCTACAATAGCGCCAGGTCAAACTAGTTATTTTTCATTTTTTGCGGCGGTTACCAATGTATTATAACTGATACGCAGCTAAACATAGTTAGTTAGTAATACGGCCCTGTAACGAATCATGATTTGACGTTAGAGTCGATTAATTAGCCATAGATTAAGTGATTATTCGAGTTATTTGAATTTATCTATAACGAGTAGATACTTGGAATATCGCTGGCCTTCGTCATATTTTACTGACGTTGTTTCTTATTAAGGCTTAACGCGTTCATCATAAATTACAATAGAATATTTCGGCGTTTGTTTAGATTAAGCGTCTGATTTATTTCGTCAAGTAACCAAGTAAAGCCTAGCATTTCTCGTTGAAATACAGTGTTACCATAAATTAATCTGCTAGAATTACTGGTCATTTTCTCATCTCCTTTCCTTCTTTTTATGGTCAGCTATGATATATTTAATTTAATAGTAATAAACCGATTCTTTGTATGTCTATTTACCTGTTATATTTAATTAGCTTTTGATTAATATTCCAAAGGAGAAGGTTGTTAAACGCGGAAGGTATGTTTTTTATTACTTTCGCTCAATAATTGAAACGGTCCGGATTTACTTTTGAATAATATTTGAGTATTTGTTTATCACTGACTTTAGTATTTTTTTGTTAATATTTGGGTATATGCTTATTACCTTCTTTGATTTTTGATTAATTTTTGAGTAATTATTTTTCCATTACTAAACTGATAATTTTCGGGCATTTAAATCGGACCTAATTGTTTAATTTATTTTTGTTGTTTTATTGGTCGGTTTTCTTAATAGAAAAAAATAACAAATTTTTGGTGATCTTTTTATTTTGTCGCGAAGCTTAAGTTAAAACGAGTTCCATATTTCGGGTATTTCTCGCTTGTGCCGTCTAAAAGCCCGTGGTGCCGTAATTATTAATAAAACCCACCCCTACTCTCTGACATTTGAGCTAGGGCCTAATTTGTACCCTCGGCGACAACTCGTTCTAGCCTACGCATCGACATACGTAAATTCATTCAATTTCTAATTTTAGATTGTCAAACTTAAAATTTTTCTTTCAATTTGAGATTATTCACTCTCAGTTCCTTCTAAGCTGGAGTAAACGTTTTGCGCCCATTAGGACAGAAAAAGCGCAGGGCCGACGAAAGGGGGGGGGGGGGCATTCAATAATAAAAAAGTACATCGATATTATTAGGAGCGCCATCGCTTATCGCAAGTGCTAAATTCGGAAAACGCAACATGACATTTTGTAATTTTATGGTTCTTGTATGGCTGCTTTAATTTATCATGGGTAAAGTATTCGCTAACGTTACATTTCGTGATTCGTCTATTTAGTAACAGATAACATTAACATGTGACAACGCTTATTTTCATTCGATAATAACGCTTAGAACATTTTCCAAATAAAATCGTAATCGTTACGTATAATGTACTTATGCAATATCAAAACTCGGCACCTAAGGCCTAATATTAAAATTAAATAGGTTAAACTCTAAACGTTTTTCGATATTGCATGTGTGTCAGAAGGGAACCATATTAGATTAGGTACCTCGAGAAGTACCTATACGTCAAGGCGCATTAATTCGCCTTGGCTATACCAATGAAAATTCTACTATATAATATTGTTACGGCTAGCCTAACAACCATCCGAACGTTTTTGTGCTACCCTATAGAACTAGCCGCCCCGCCGTGCCCCTCGCTTCTCTGTCTGTATGAGTCATCGACCGGCCCGCCGCGAAGTTTCGGGATAGCTGGAATTATCTCGATGGCCTCGTCGAGATCATATAGAGTGGCCTCGGAATACTTCCCGAATATTCGTGATAGATTTGAGATTATATATAAGCAGACCTAAGTCGGTTAGTACAGTTCAGTTCAGTTAATCATTGAGTGTTGAATAGATATTAGTGGTAAAGTTATAAGACTAGTTTAGTGAGTTAAATTGTATACAGTTGTAGTGAATAAAGAGAGTATTAGTTGAAAATAGCAAAGTTGTAATTCTGTTAAGAACCCACGGGAAAAACGTAACATTTGGTGTCAGAAGTCGGATTGTGAAGGGACCGGACTTGCGAAGTATTTTTCGAGGAAAGAAGTACAAGTACGTCAAAGAGACCGTTTGATTGGTGGATTCTGGTAAAATTTTATAACATTCTATGGTCAATACAAGGCAACAAACGGCGGAAATGGAGCAAATAAATAAAATGTTGGCCGATTTTATGGATAATTTAGATGCTGAGAGGCGAGCGGATCGGGAAGAGGAAGAACGTAAAAAGCAGATAGAACAGGACCGGCTTCAGAAAATTTTTCAAGATCAGGAAGACAAAAGGCAAGCAGAACAGGACCGACTTCAGAAAATTTTACAAGATCAAGAAGATAAAAGGCAAGCTGAACAGGACCGGCTTCAGAAAATTTTGCAAGACCAGGAAGAGAAAAGACAAGCAGAACAGGACCGGCTTCAGAAAATTTTACAAGACCAGGAAGAGAAAAGGCAAGCAGAGCAGGACCAGCTTCAGAAATGGATGCTGGATGTAATTGTAGGCGAGCAAGGAAAATTACAGAAAATATTGGACGGACAAAATGAGAAATTTGAAAAAGAAGTAAACAATATTCAAAAAGAAGTTGGAAATGTACAAAAAGAAGTAGGAGACGTACAGAAAGAAGTGAAGAATCTACAAGCAGAATTTACCAGACTAAAACATCAAGTACCCACCGAGAGGGCATTCACCTCAGGACAAAACATCAAACCTCCAACGTACGACGGTCAAACATCCTGGACAATGTACAAAAGACAATTTGAAGCCGCTGCTGTTGCCAACGGTTGGAATAATGAAGAAATGGCTACATCACTAGTGGTAGCGCTTCGTGGATCTGCCCTGGAATTACTGCAGACCATTCCCATCAGCCAACAAGGGAAATATGACATCCTTGTAGCTGTCCTGGAGAGACGATTTGGAGACCAACACCGAAGACAACTGTATCAGGCACAAGTAAAGTCTCGGCATCAGAAGCCTGGTGAAAACCTGCAAGAATTTGAGGCAGACATTAGACGTCTCATTCAATTGGCCTACCCGGGAGCGACAGACGAATTTCAGGAGGAACTTGCTGCCCATATTTCGTGGATGGTATTAGAGATCCAGAAACTCAGAAAATGCTACGTCTAGCCAAATTTGATAACAGCCGTGAAGTTTTGGGTAGAGCTCTGGAAATCGAGGCGGCCTGTAACATCTCTAAGCCAGCAATCAGGGACGTATCCATCAAGGAAGAAAATTTGGCGAACAACTGTGAACTAACTGAAATGGGCGGTATTTTGAAGAAATTAACCGAAGTTCTTCAGGCCACGAGGAGATTCAAGGAGTCAATAGAAGTTAGGCCATACAACCGTATTCAGTGTTATAGATGTGGCAAGACTGGACACTTCAAAAGGGCCTGTCGAGTACAAAGATTCCAGGAGCCAATAGAAGATAGGCCACATAGCCGAAATACATCAAATCAGTGCTATAGATGTGGAAAGACTGGACATTTCAGAAGGGACTGTCGAGTACGGATATTCCGGGAGCCAACAGAAGTTAGACCATGTAATCAAACGGCTATAAATCAGTGCTATAGATGCGGCAGGACTGGACATTTCAAAAGGGACTGTCAAGTACAAAGATTCCGGGAGCCACTAGAAGATAGGCCACGTAACCGAAATGTTTCAAATCAGTGCTATATATGTGGCAACATTGGGCATTTTAAGAGAGACTGTCGAGTACAACTACGACCTACAGCTCCATCCAGAGACAACAGCAGTTCAAAGCCAAGTCAGGAAGAGTTGAAACAATATAACTTTAAGGCTAAGCACAGGGAAGGAAGATGGCATAGTAATACAGATGCTTTATCCAGAAGGTCATTTGAGGATAATTATAAACATCGCCAAAGAATTGACCAACGAGAAGGAATCACTCCCATTAGGCGAATCAAGTTTAAGGATGATCAGCAGTGGACCACAGAGCAACTGACGACGGATCAGCTTGAGGATAATGAAATAGCACTGCTACTAAAAGCTAAGGAAGAACGTCAACCAAGACCAAGCTGGAGAGATATTTCAACTAAGGGATCTACTTTTAAATCTCTGTGGGCTCAGTGGGACTCCCTGGTAGTTGAAAATGGACTCCTAAAACGAGCCTGGGAAAGCGCCGATGGCAAAGTAGTGAAGACGCAGTTAGTGGTCCCAAGGAAGAGGGTAGCGGAAGTTCTGGACGAAGTACATAATAGAAAGTTTGGTGCTCATCTCGGAGTGAACAAAATGATTGACAAGATCCGCGACAGATTTTACTGGGTCAACTACTGCCAGGATGTGAAATCATGGTGCCGACAGTGTTCAACCTGTGCCTCAAGTCAAGGATCCCAGACAAGATCCCGTGGGAAGATGAAACAGAATGATGTGGGACTACCGTTTCAACGTCTCGCCAGTGACCGAATGGAGGCTCGATATGATCTCCAAGCTAACTCTAGGGGATTTCGGATGAACGATAAAGTCTGGTTATATAACCCGCAAAGGAAGACAGGAAGATCTCCCAAGCTAACACCAGTATGGGAAGGACCCTATACGGTCATCAAAAGAATTAATGACGTTGTGTATAGAATTCAGCGTAGCCCCAGAAGCAAACTGAAAGTTGTCCACCTCGACAGGTTGAAAGCATATCACGGACATGAAGTAGCTGATCGGGACGATCAGAATTAAGAGGGAGGCAATGTTACGGCTAGCGTAACAACCATCCGAACGTTTTTGTGCTACCCTATAGAATTAGCCGCCCCGCCGTGCCCCTCGCTTCTCTGTCTGTATGAGTCATCGACCGGCCCGCCGCGAAGTTTCGGGATAGCTGGAATTATCTTGATGGCCTCGTCGAGATCATATAGAGTGGCCTCGGAATACTTCCCGAATATTCGTGATAGATTTGAGATTATATATAAGCAGACCTAAGTCGGTTAGTACAGTTCAGTTCAGTTAATCATTGAGTGTTGAATAGATATTAGTGGTAAAGTTATAAGACTGGTTTAGTGAGTTAAATTGTATACAGTTGTAGTGAATAAAGAGAGTATTAGTTGAAAATAGCAAAGTTGTAATTCTGTTAAGAACCCACGGGAAAAACGTAACAATATTCTTAGCCTATACGTAACAAATATTATGTTTTATTTGTACACATAAATAAGAGTAATTTATTTTCGTTTTTCTTGATGTTGTTTCTGTTATATTCTTTATAATATAAATAAAATTATAACTAATATTTATTTGTATATGTTGTATCCTACAACTGAACTAGGTAGGTACCCCTTATTAATTCAAGGCCGAGCCGTACCGGGGATGCAAGGGGTGCATGGCACCCAGGCGGCACTAACTTAGGACGGCAAAACCTCTAAAAAATAGCCATGCAAAAAACTTTTATGTTGCCAAACGCGTTTCATTGATATCCGCGTGTCCCCGAATCATTGTTTCTATATTATATCTTTGGCCGGACTTCTGCGTTCGGGCGGCATTAAAAAGATGTACATAAAGAGTAAGCTGCACCAAAATAACACAAATAAATTATTTGGAGAATGCAATTTTCTTAGAAATTTAATTTCTGCCGAATTTCAGTACCTTTGTCGGTTTGTCGGTTCCTAAAATAACATATTTGATGCTGCGATGCCGCCCTTTTTGATAAAACAGCAATTTTGTGTTTTTCTAATATCGTGAAAAATAAATAGGACGTAAAATTGACTATGTCACTTTGTTTGCTTTGTCTTTTAATGCGAAAAAATTAGAAACTAAAAATTATAGATTGCAAACGTGCTATCTCAGTTGCCTGAGGCACGCCACTGAATACAGCAAATAATCATGCAACTAATTCAAATTATTATTTACCACAGGATTCAGCACTTCAATATTATAACAATGCAGCTTCTTCAATGTCGCTCTCTCAGGAAGAAGACAATAATCCACAAAACTCTACATATACCCAGCTATAGGGCTCATGTTGTTTAATTATAAGATTTTAAAATAGGAAACTTTTGATTTATATATATACGTTTAGAATAAATATTTAACTTTAAATTAGCCTAAATCTTTGATGTCTATTTTGTATTGATTTTTGAATAAAAATAATAACATTATACGAGTATTTCTTACCTTAAACAGAGTGCTACTCTTTCGGTCGAACCGATTGATTCCCGAAAAGTACTATTTTGCTTTTCTATGGTTGGACGTAACATGTTTAAAAGTTCAGAGAATTTTTCATGAGTCATCCGAAAGTATTGGAAAAATCTTGCTTCATCTCTTATCAAATCGTCAAACAGGGTATGAAATTCTCCATACAGTTTTCTCTTGATATTTATATTATGGACGCAAATTCGTTTTTTCCTTTTCTTCGCCATTTGTTCTTCATGTTCAAATGCGCATGCAATCGCAAATATTTCCTCCTCAGAACTACTCATTTTAAATTTCAAAAACAAACGCAAAAGAGAGAAGTTTCGTACTAGCCCGCTTCGACGATTGCACGAAATGAAAATACGGGAAGCAAATCCGAATATAATGTGGGATGATGACAAAAATATTGCGATTCGTCCGTTGCGTCCGATGCGAACAAATGCGCGCTTACCTTTACTCGCTTGATTTCCGTAGAACGAGACCCAGTTATAATCGGCTCGTATAAGGGCAATTACGGCGCCAATTTGGTGCGGCAAGATTTTCCCTGTTGATGCAAGGGACATTTGTTGACTTTTAAATCCTGGTTAACGAGTACTGTGTGGTCGATATTATTGACTTTTGTGTTGGTATTGTGTTTGGATATTTTTATTTCGCGAATTTTCGCGTGTGATAATGAATACCTTAAATAATATCATTGAAATTAATTTTGATAGACTGCTATTAGCCGATAAAGTCAAAATTAAAGAACTGGGAAGACCCTTGCCAGATTTGAAATTGTCACAAACTAGCGAGCGAAAAGGCCAAAACAAGTCTTTTACGCGTCGGTTTTCAAGAGATATTTACGAGAAGAACAACTGAATATGTGGATGTGAAATAAGAAATTTGTTGCTTTGTTTCCCATGTCTGCTGTTTTATAAACCCGACTCTAGAATGGACTCCAACTGCACAAGAAAAGGAATCGGTGATCTACATCATCTTCCTGAAAAAATGAGAAAACATGAATCCTCTCGTGACCACATCAATTCTTGCACTGCTTTTGCTATGCTTGGTAAGGTTAATATTATGTCTCAGTTAAGCTCTGCATACAGAAATTGTGTAAAATTTTGTAGTGCTTTTGATTTAGCACTTAGAGGTCATGATGAAAGAGAATCCTCTGAGAACCAATGAATATTTAAAGAGTTAATTCATTTTACTGCAGAGCTTGACAATACACTAAAAGAACACTTGCGTACGGCAACCGTTTTTAAGGGGACCTCAAATATTATCCAAAATGAAATTCTAGACAGTATGTTACAGCTGTGTAGGGAAGAAATTTGCAAGCAAATTGAAAAGGCTGACTATTTATCAATTCAATGATGAAACTACTGATGTCTCAAATTATTGTCAAATGGTTTTAATATTAAGATATTTTTATGAAGGATCTATCCGCGAACATTTTTGGGGCTTTATAAGGGTTAAAGATAAAATAGCTACTGGGTTAAAAACTTGTATTGAAAACGAAATTGATCCCCTAGTTTTAAAAACTCCTCATAAATTGATAGCACAAACCTATGACGGTGCAAATGTTATGAGCGGTTTAAACAAAGTTGTTCAAGCTCAAATGAAAACAAAATACCCCAATGCTCATTTCGTTCATTGTTATGCCCACCAATTAAACCTGATTATGCAGAAATCCGCGTCACAAAATGCAAAAGTTCGCGTGTTTTTTAGTAACCTATCGGCAATACCCGTTTTTTTTTCAAACTCATCTCATCGTTGTGATGTTTTGCAAGAAATCATAAATAAAAGGTTACCAAGAGCGGTAATTACTAGATGGAACTATAATATTCGCACAGTTAATTTTGTTCACGAAAATCGCGAAAAGCTCATAGAAGTGTTTGAAGAAATTGAAAATAGGTGTGAAAAAGGGGTTACGTCAAATGAAGCTTCAGGTCTAAGAAGAGCATTGGAAGATCCAGAATTTGTATTTTGGTTAAAAATTTTTCACAGAATTTTGCCGCAGGTTGACATACTGTACAATCAACTTCAATAAAAAAATAAGGACAGCGTACAATTGCAAAAAGACTTACAAATTTTTGAGAAAAGTATTTCTAACATTATAAATGAAACTGATGCTATTCAAAACATCGTCGAATCCGAATTTCCTACATCTAGGAGAAGGCGAACTGATGATAATTGTCGAAGTGTCATTGCCAAAGAAGTTTGTGATACAATTACAACTCAAATGAAGGAACGTTTTTCTTATCGGAGTCATTTACAAGCGGCTTACCTTTTTAACAAGGACAAATATTTAGAGTTTTCAAAAAAGTTTCCTGTGGCAGTTTTCAATGATATATCCTCATTTTATCCGATGTTGGCCAAATCAAGATTAAGAACTGAATTAGAGGTAATATATTCGAGAGAAGATTTAAAAGAAATTGGCGGAGCAATGAATCTTCTTTCATTTATTTTGGATAACAACCTTAATGAATCATTTATCGAAACATCAAAAATATTAAAAATTATCCTGACAAGTCGAATGACCACAGCAGAGGAGGAACGTACTTTTTCAACGCTTAAACGCATAAAAACGTTTTTGCGAAATGCCATGCTGAATGATAGACTAAGACTAAATGCTTTAGCTATGATGTCTATTAATCGAAATTTAGTGCATGAAATAAATAATTTTGACGATAAAGTCCTAGAAAAATTCATTTCCATGAAGGACCGTAGAGCGGAATTCTGTTTCAAAAAATAACTTCAAAAAAATAAATTTATTTTGTTTTGTTTAGTTTTTGTCTACATATTATATTCTCTTTTTTTTTCGTACTGAGATAGTGACTTAAAGTGACTACTTATTTAGTGCAGTGATTTTTTATGACATTAGAAAAGACCTATCTATCCATTTTTCCAGCTTTTTCGTTGAAAAATTCAATCTAAGATTCAATTTTAAGGTAAGTAAACTTCTATTCAAAACCTGTAATTTTTTTCGGCTTTCGTTTTATATATTAAATAAATATGTATATTAAAAAAAAATGAATACCTACTTGAATTAACGATTAAATAGCTAATTCAACTATTAATTTTTTTTATTATCTATATTTTTTGTATATGCGCATCTTAAACATCTCTTTTAAAATACAAAAAAAAAACGACGCAATTTTTGGTAGGTGAACCACGCCTGTCGAGAGGGGGGGACAAAGGGAACATCGTTCGCCGGGCTCGAAATTTTATTATTTTTTTTTAAATAAAAAAAATTAAACATCGTGGAATCGATGACAAGTCCCCTGCATCATTGACGCAGGGCCAGTGGCGTAGCTACCGGGTGGGCCAGGGGGGGCAAGGCCACACGGCGCCAAGAGAAATTAGGCGCCAGTGGCGGCTCGTGGCTTTGAAAAGTGGGGAAGAGCTGCCGACATCGATAGAGGGAAGAGCGAAAAATTTTTGAGGTCCACACCCAAACTGCCAAAATTTGTTAATAATTATTACCGGTATTTTTTAGGTAAATCATCAAAAAATAAAATATATTCATATTGTATTAGCAACAAATCATTTTGTTGCTAATACAAATGTCTACGAATAACACACTAAAACTAGAATATACAGGGTGCTACAAATTCGTTTCTTTGTATGGGTATCTCGAAAACCGTAAGAGATACGAGGTTGGTTAAATTGGGGCAAAGTTGCCCGACTTAAGGGTGATTTACATGCCATTGAGAAATTTAGAAAATTCCACCTACTTCCGGAGATATCCGTAAAATACCGAAAATCGTCTATTTTATTTTTATTTTTTCATGCCTTTGTTTGAAGAGATAAAGTAAAATAAATGTCACATTCTTATTGCCAATTTTTGTCCTCTACAAGCTGGCGGTATCAAATTTTAAATCTGACGTTTCGCTCTCGGGCCCTCTTCATCAACTTAAATTTTTTAAATACGGACCTGGATTTTTTATCTAATTTTTGAAAAGGCTTTGGTCTCCCAAAACCAACGATGTATCATACTTGTCCGATAGTGGTAACAAATATTGTCATAAGTGAAATCGGGTCAGAAAAGATCGCCCCATCTCTGTCTAACACATTATCTCTTATGGAAAAAATCTAGATTTGTTGATTTATTCACAAGTGCGATACATCGTTGGTTTTGGAAGACCAAAGGCTTTTTAAAAAGTAGATAAAAATTCCAGGTCAGTATTTAAAAAAATGAAGTTGATGAAGAGGGCCCGAAAGCGAAACGTCGGATTTAACATTTGATACCGCCAACTTGTAGAGAAGAAAAAGTGGCAATAAGAATGTGTCATTTATTTTACTTTATCTCTCCAAAGAAAGGCAGGAAAAAATAAAAATAAAATAGATGATTTTCGTTTTTTTACGGATATCTCCGGAAGTAGGTGGACTTTTCTAAATTTCTCGATGGCATGTCAATCACCCTTAAGTCGCGCAACTTTGCCCCAATTTAACCGACCTCGTATCTCTTACGGTTTTCGAGATACCCATACAAAGAAACAAATTTGTAGCACCCTGTATAGAAAATATATCTTGTATAATACTATAATGGATCAACCGTTGAATGAAAATAAAAAATAATTTCAAGAATCCACGGCGGAATGTCCCCTAATAAACTCGCAATAAACGAAACAACGTGCTTTCGCGTTGATCTGAGAATGGAAGTGCTACCGCCAGGTCTTCCAATCCTTGCCAACCAAACAAATGTACGACCATTACGACGTCATCGTTGCCATGGCAACCAAATAGTTGCGCTTATACTTTTGATGACTCGACGGCTCTCGAGCGATACCTCTTCCGTAAAGGTCTACACAAATGATAATGAAATTGTCACTGCTATCGGCGCGTACGCGAAAAGAAATATACATTTTCATTTGGGTTAGTTTGGGTTAGTCTGTTCTATTCAATAGTGGAGTTAACGGGCAATGTGCAGGTGGAGAGATTCTTGTTCTTGTTTTATGAAGCTTTGATTTTAATATTTGAAAATAATTGAATTATTAGTTATTAGAGGGGTAACGGGAAACAGATTATTCCTAAACTAAGAACATTTTATCATTGAATCTTAAAAACTATATTATTTTACTGATGAATGAATTAATTGCATTTCTTTAAATTACAATATCTTGAGGAAGTGGCACTTCCCCTACTTCCGCTGAATAGCCGCCACTGTTAGGCGCCGCTCCGAATTTATAAATATGCTAATGCTAACAATGCTCATGAGCTTAACTGAGTTTTTAAATTAATTAAATTATAATACAATCAAAGACCGAAATATGTATTAAACTTTTTACCCAACCAATACATTTTGTGTCAGGTATTTATTATTTATTCTACGTGGAATAAAAAGATATATCCCGGCGCGGCGGCATTTGGTACATGCAAATTTGTAAAAACGCTGCGTAAGCGACTTCAAAGACAAACATTCCGAAAATTTCGGTCGTAAAAAAGTATGTGTTTTTTAGAGTTTCGTATTTAGGAAGTACCATTAGCCAGTCAAGTCTAAATAAATAGCCTAGCAATACTAAGCATAGAAAATGAATTTGTCTAAAAAATTAATATTGATCAAATAATCGATCAATTTACGTCGAATTAAAAACGAAGAAAGACCAATGTGTAATTAATTAAATAAGGTTACAGATTTGTAGTTTACATTTATATTTAAATTTGTATGTACCTGTTGGTTGGTTGCCGTTGATATATTTTACATTCATATTCATGTAAATAAAAAAAGTGATTGCACTATGTGCGGATATCAGAAGTGAACTTAAACGCCCTAGCCTCGGATTTGGTTAAAAAGTAGTTTTTTTTTAATTAATCACTCAACTAACAAAAAGGGAAGACCTAAATAAAAAAAAACTATTCTTCATAAAAGTTTTGCTTATGTCTTGAGAAGGTACTAGAGTAAACCCCATATTTTACTCTAGTAAACTAACAAAGATA
>MU192977.1:14885-26114 GCA_016904865.1 Pissodes strobi | reverse complement strand
TCCAATGTTCATGGTAACAGGTAATGAGAAAGGTTTCACGGAAAACGAGTTCATTGAAGAGTTGGTAAGACTAAATGATGACATTGAGGAAGAACTGCTAATTAGTATCGTGGATAAAATCAAAGTAATAGCAAAAAAATAATGCCGATATCCAGATTTTTACAAGCTCCAGCAACAATAACAAAATGGTTCCTTATAAACATACAGTCTACTTGGATCTAGTAACGGTTTATGTTCAAGAACTTATAAATCTTGCGCAGTGATTGTTCAGGATTTGACCATGTAGCAAAATATTGCACACAAAAGGGATGCTGCCACAAGTGTGGAGGACAACATGTACCAAAGGAATGTGCTACTGTGGAGGAAAATTTGAGATGCCCGAACTGTGTAAAACTGAAACTAACTGATTTTAAGCATTCTACAAGATCCGAAAACTGTCCAGTCTATAAACGTAGACTAGCCAGATATAGAAATAACAAAAACTATGATGAAGATTTTTTATAAATGGGCAACCGCAAATCAGCAAAATCAGTAAAAAACGATTTCACCAATATCAGCGTAATTTTCCAAAATGTCCAGTCATTGGGAAACTCTGTAGATAAAATAAACGAGATGCTAAGAGATCAGGGAACACTGGAAATCGATTGACCAGTTAAAATATTTATCAATTAAAAACTTTAAATTGGGTTCGAGTTACTTCCTCGAAAGTGGTCAACATGGAGGGAGTGCGGTTTACGTACATAAAAATGTTAGTTTCCACACAAGAACTCAAATAAATTAATAAACTTACGGTAAAAAATGAAAATGAAATTATTAGTGAGCATTATCGACGAAAATAAAAAATGATAACAGCCGGTGATTTGAATACAGAAATGTTAAAAAAAAAACGGACACAAAACAAATTTTATATCCGTCCGTCCAATCGTTTGGTTTAACACAATCAATTTTTGTAAATATTAGAATTGTACATAACTCTTCATCCTGTATAGATAATATTTTGAATTTATAAATAATAGGATTTTAGACACTTTTATCTCTGACCATACCAGCTCAGAAAATCACTTTTCAATTGGATCAGTCATTTATATTTAAAGTGCTTTATTGTCCAAAAAATATTACATGTAACATTTCTTATTGACAAAGCTTTATAAAATGTATACAAAACATAAAACAAAACGAAGCAAAATCAAAAAGAAAAAAAAACAACATGAAACATATGTGTGGTGACTTAAAACATATTAAATGGCAAATATTACCTCCGCAATACACATTATCACAGAACCTACGTTAGTACAGTCAAAATTGTAATGGCTAATGGCTTATTGCAGCCGCAGTCAAAATTGTAATGACTTATTGCAGCCATTTATCACAATAAAACTTTGATAACTCATTATTGGAGCACACACTTCATGAGTTAATAATAGAATATAATGAGCCTTCTAGTTCTGCTCGAAAAACTCGTCAACAGAATAGAAAGCTCTCTGCAATAAAGAGCATTTTAAACTTTTACGGAAGGCTTTTAAGTCTCGAATATTTCTAATCCGCAGATCAACATGATTGTATATCTTGATGCCACTGTAAATCAAGGAATTCCTGACAATGCTGGAATGTGGATGGGCAAGGGAACATTGCCAATCTGACGTGTACCATATACCAGCTGAGGATTGGGAAATTGATACTTATTTTTATGAATTAGGCAAGCCATTTCCAGAATAAATAAAGATGGGAGGGTCAGAATAGAGTGCTTGACAAAAAGCGGCTTACAGTGGGTTCTTGGATGCGCATTACACAGATTTCTAACAGCTCTCTTCTGCAGAAAGAAGACAGATTGAAAAAGATTTCGAGAGCAAGCTCCCCAGAAGGGCAAGTCATATCTGAGATGTGACTCAATAAGGGCATAATACACGTTACGCGCAACTTCTCCACCAAGCTCTCGAAAGGTAGCCTGAACATAAAAACAGATGCCAATCTTTTATTGAACTTAACGATATGAGTATAGAACATAAGTCTTCGTCAATACACAAACCCAGAAACTTAGAAGAGTTCACAGCCTGGATGGTGTTGTCACCAAATATAAGGCCATAAATAGGACAGTTGAAGCCGATGAGGTTAGTTTTAGACATGTTCAAGCAGAGGCGATTGGCGTCAGACCACTGCTTAATCCTTCCGAGATCCAACCCAATATCCCGCAGCAGCCGCCCCGGATCCTTGTCGCGCCACAGTACGGTAGTGTCATCTGCAAACAGCGTAAAGCGCCCAGCAATTTCAAGCATAGTCAAATCATTCACATATAATAAAAAAAGGATTGGCCCCAATACAGAACCCTGGGGCACGACGCATGAAGTACGCTGTCTGCTAGATGACACACCATCTATGTGGACAGACTGCTCCCGGCCACATAGGTAGCTCTCGAACCACCGAAGTGCCGCGCCTCGAATCCCGTAAGCAAAGAGTTTCTGCAGCAGCACCTCGTGACTCACACAGTCAAAGGCCTTTGACAAGTCACAAAACACTGCCGCAGTCGCCATTTGCCTATTTATACCCTGGCAAACCCCCGACAGAAACTCGAACATTGCATCAGACGTGCTCCTATCAGATCTAAATCCATACTGATTTTCAGTAAGATCCTTCACTAGGCGCTCAACAAGCTTAGAGAGAGTAGACAGCAAGGAAATCGGTCTATAATTTGAGGGAGTCAATTGATCACCGCCCTTGTAAAGAGGTATTACTTTAGCTAATTTAAAGCAACATGGAAAGGAAACAGACACAAAAGAGATATTAACAACGTGTGACAGAGCAGCAATGGCCCTATTAGGTAGACTTTCCAGTACCCTGATAGATATTCTATCGTCAGTCGCCGCTTTTTTGTATATATTTAATGTATTAGTCACATTCACATTAGACATATATATTAGGGGGTCGGCGACTGGATGAAGGTCTTTAGTTAGATCATTGCCAATCGAACAGTAGTAATCGTTTAGAGAGTTGGAGTCAATATTTATTTGTGAAGATTTACTTGCTCTATTAGTAATTTCATTGACAATAGCCCATGATTCCCCTTGTTTATTTTTAGAATCAGAAAAACGTTTGGAATAATACAGTTTTTGGCATTGCGAATGACTGGAGCATCATGCTGTCAGGATACGCTTTCCTGAGGCTGTTTAAAAATCTCAGATTTGAGGCAGAAGTGCGTATTCCTCGTGGCTGACACGATCTTCTTCTGTCTTTGCGCCTTGGCTTAAAATGAAGGACAGGAAAAGCGTTGTTGACAATATTTGCCAAAGCACCGTGGAAAGCTCCCAGACGATCAGCCCCTCGCATAACAGAATACCAGTTGAAAGATTCACACAGGTCACGAAATTGTTGAAAGTTATGACTGCTATAAACTCTGCCAAACCTCCTGCCCTCAAAGAAGCAAAAGCAATTCATAGGAATTATGACCAGAATGGCATTATGATCCGAGAGATTGGGATTAAACACCTCGCAGCAGACATTCTCTTGTATGTTAGAAGCGATGTAGTCTATGGTTGTAGAGGATATTTTAGTCACACGAGTCGAGCTGTGAACATGCATGTGAAGAAAGGAGTCAAACAAGTTGGACAGCCTCAAGGTATACCTGCTATCTTTA
This sequence comes from Pissodes strobi, assembly GCA_016904865.1. Taxonomy (NCBI): domain Eukaryota; kingdom Metazoa; phylum Arthropoda; class Insecta; order Coleoptera; family Curculionidae; genus Pissodes; species Pissodes strobi. The sequence goes on along the minus strand of MU192977.1, from coordinate 22,486 downwards.
TTTTCAAAATCTATGTTTAGGTCACCAGCAAGTATAATCTTATGATTTAAAGGGAATCGAGAAAGAAGGAATTCGAGCCTTTCTAAGAACACGTCCAAATCACTGCTCGGTGAACGGTAGATACACACAATAAAACACCGAAGTTTAACCGAATGAATAATAGAAAATTCAAAATTTTTTCAATAAGTAGATTATCAAATTTATCCACACCACTAAATCGCCCAAAAGCATACTCATCCACCAGCGCAACAGTGCCACCATGCTCATGACTTGATCTATTGAATTTCGAAATTACAAAATAGCCCGGGACATGGAGAGGTTCTTCAGGCTTCAACCAATGCTCTGTCAACAAAACTATGTTAGGAAATTTTAAACTTTTAAGGATTATAAAAAGGTCGTCACTTTTATTACGAATAGATTGAATATTTATGAGCTCGTGTCAGAGTTTTTTAGTCTAAAAAAGGACCTCGTTCGATATTGTTACCACCCTGATCTGACAAGCCTTGACTATTATTTGTAACACTGCTAGTGCAGGTGGTGTCACGATATCTAATACAGGACGAAACGAATACACTTTTCAAAGTACAACTGGACTCTACATAAGAAAAAATATTTGTACAAAGAGACTTCCTTGACTGGCTATATCTACCATTTACAATATTGTTATCTAAAATTCTTATAGACGCATTTTGACATGCAAGAAACTTTTTACATAATGACACAAACCTAAAATATTCATTATTATTTATAGTTGAATATGTCAAAGAAAAAACAAGATTAGCCCTTAACTACGGAGGTGCCGTCTGAGAGGCGGTGTGAAAACGAAATACCTTCATTTGTCAAAAACGGTAACGTTCAGAAGGCCGTTACCTCATGTATTCCTGGCGGGTTTGGTGGTTGACCAGTACAAAAAATATCAGATATCTAAAACTTGAAATAGGTCAGTTCCCTAGAGATCTTCTCGTGAAGCAGTTTGATAGACGGCACGTCCGGGTATACGTAATAAAATCGGTCGGAAAATTTTCGCCCAAATATGGCCTGACCATCAAAATCAGTTCGCTTTAGTGATGTAAACTATAAAGAAACACTTCGAAAGTGATATACGAAGCAGACGGTCATGCTGCTAGTGATATTGACATTGTCCCTGACGAGGATTGCCAGAATTCTGATTATAGCACCTCAGAGCAATCAGCGGACAGTAGTGATGAAAGTGAAGATGACGAGTCACTAATAAATCGAGATATATTAGAAAAAAATTATGTCAATAATTATTTCCAAGAAAGAAAAACCGCGTGACAAGATATTTGTGCTTCAAATGCAAAACGCTGGCATATTATACTGTATGAGGCAGGCCGGCGTGAACTGCACTGCTCAAATATTTTAGTTTTAAGTATTCGTTGTGCATTATTTCTTCCTAGGTTTTTCACTACTGTTTTTAAAGTGTTTTATGTAATAAATACATTCAAATTATAGCAGTGCACTTTTTCATTTTAACCGCCCTCGAGTTGAAGCATACCGAAAAGAACTGGCTTTGTGATTATAAAATTGGTACGTGTTCTAAGAAACTATTTATTAAAGTACTTGCTAAAACTTAAAAGATTATCTAGAAGTACCAGTTACAAACTTATTAGGGCTTAATGCCCCAATATCTGCAGTAGTCTGCCAGACGGCACGTCCGAGTTTATGCTCCGAACATCGCACCTCCGTAGTTAAGGGTTAGTATACTTTCCAATAGAAAATAGTTTATTTAATTGGTAAACGTTACTGTTACTAACGAAGTCCAGACCAATACACGCTATAACATTATCGTTAGGTCCAAAATTGGTTGTTAATTGAAAAATTCCGTTTGCCAATTGGTGGACAGAATAACCAGGATGGCATTCTCCATAATGGAATAGTCCCAAAAGTACAAACTTAGATAACTCACCGGCAACTCCTCTTGCACTACTGTCACCAAAGGCCAGGATATTTCTTTTATTAACACTGGATATAGACTGCTTAAAAACGGGTTGATCTACGCGCCGTGAAACTGGAGATTTGGATTTTTGTTGTTTTGGTGATCGGTTTAGAACCATATGTGGGTCTATGACAGATAGTTCGTCAAATAACGAACTTGCAACTTCTTCCAAGCCATTACTGCTTATAGGGGCAGATCTATCCAGATTGCTTGAGAGGTGGTGTGAATCAGCCAGGAGTTGCTTCAAGCCCTCCAGTTCCTTTGAGAGGAATTCGTTCTCATGGTCAAGGGTCTCGATAGTGATGAGCATTCGCCGTTCACGCCCTTTAAGGTCGGATAACTCATCCATGGTTTTATGCAGCTCCGCTTTAAGTGATCGATGACGGTCGTCGGAAGGTATTAGTGTACTATCAGTTTGTACATTGGGCATTGAAGTTCCGAGGTCTCTCAGGCTTGGCGCGGTTTGGCAATGATTATCACGGAGCAAAAACAGATTTCCCATGACTGTTTGAGTTGACGAAGAAACCAACTATTTTGGTATGTTTAGAGCACCATGGTCTTTTGGTTCCTTGCTCAGTTCGGCAATATAAAAGTTTCTCAATATAGGAGATCGTTTTCGGTGAACAATAAAACATTATTTATAAATCAGTTAAATTAAAAGAGCAGGATTGGGCCCTAACATACGAGGTTGACAAAAATGATGTAAACAAACAATGGAATATCTTTCTCAATAATTTCATTCAGATCTTTAACCAATGTTTTCCTTTAAAGCTAATTAATATCAACAGAAAACGCCAACGCCAGAGGAATATGAAACACGATTGAAGTTATCCGATAATAAAACAAAATGTATGTAGAATATTTTTAAAGAAATAACTGGTCGAAACAATAAACAATCTGATATTGGTATTAAAGGCATTCCTGAAGATATATCCGATCAAGATAGCAATCTCTGTAATTAGTAGCTATAATTAAACCTCTATTAAAAAAGGGTGATCGCCAACAAATGGAAAATTATAGACCTATTAGCCTTTTACCAGCGTTCTCAAAAGTGTTTGAAATAGTAATGTGCCAACGACTTTTAGCCTTTATGAATAAATGTAAACTTCTTAATAATAATCAGTATGGCTATGTGTCTGGTAGGTCTACACAGACTGCCATTTTCCAATTTGCTAAAAATATATTAGAGTTTTTAGAGCAGGGCGAGTTAGCTCCCGGCATTTGTTTGGACTTATCAAAGGCATATGCCTGTGTAGATCCAGGGCTTTTAGTTAGAAAATTAGACTTTTATGACATTAGAGGAAATGCTTTGGATTTATTTAAGTCATATTTAACAGGTAGGAAGCAAAAGGTAAAAATAACTGAGAACGGTCAAACTTACTTATCAAAATTAATGGAAAATAAAATAGGTATAGCACAGGGTAGTATTTTGGGTCATATCTTGTTTGCTATATTTCTGAATGACCTAATTTCTATAAAAGACTCGCCAAACGAACATGCTACTTGTTACGCTGACGACACAAATCTAATCGGATGGTGAAAACTATCTTAAAAACTTGATACCAATAGGAACTTCTTTACTCGCTAAAGCTATTTCATGGTTTATACAAAACAAATTAACAAAGAAAAAACGAAAACTCTATTATTTCGAACAAAACTTTCCAGGGTTGACAAACCAGTAAGATTGCCATTTGGTGAATTAAACTTAGAAATAGTAGGCCACACAAAGTTCTTAGGAGTTTACCTAGATGCATTCTTGGATTGGTCACACCACATTCCCAAGAATTAAATTTAATCTGTTATGGAATTAGAGTTGCTGGGAGGTACATAAATAATAAGAATTTAAAAATATTATACTATTCAAATTTTGAAGCTGTCATGAAATACGGGATAATTTTTTTTGGAGGTAATAGTTTATTAGGAAAAGTTTTTGCGGCTCAGAAGCGTGTATTAAGGATACTAAATAGGATAGGATTTAGTGAAAGTTGCCTAGTTGTCTTAGATCAAGTGGTTTTCTTACAGTGTGCGGTATATACATTAATGAATGTCTTATATTTTTCTTTAAGAATCGGAATATGTTTGAGCTAGAAAGATTTCATAATTATAACACAAGGACTATGAATGTAAATTATCCTGTTCACCGATTGACATTAACGGAAAAAAGTCCCTTTTATGTATGCCTTACGTTTTTCAATCATTTGCCCCATAACATAAAATGTATAATAGCCTAAGAATATTTAAAATCAGAATTAAAGAAATATTAGTAGATTTAGAGCCATATTCTATTTGTGACTATGTTAAATGTCTAAGTGTTTGACTGTTTATATTGTATTCATGGCGCCATTTCAATTCATGTCGGATGTGTTTTTGTGTGCTTTGCACAGGAAATGTCTCAATGATATGATATGAAATAGAGTTATTTATTCAATTATTTATTAGAGAAATATGTCTATTGGCTAAGGTCTTTATATGATACATATTTTTCTATTAGATTTTAGTCTCAGGATAATCTTATACAGATTCATACAGTCATAAAACTCATTTGTAAATAGTGCGCAAAAGTAGTTGTCCGCTTACTGAAGCGTCGGGGGTTTACTTTTATGAAGGTTTCACTTCGACCGCGTGTGAATTGCTCTTAATTTTATATAGTTTTTAATATCGCTCTGTTAAAGTGTTTGCTTCTGTCGTGTCACAGCGGTTTTAAGCACACACCTTTCTCTTTATTATTGACTATTTCACTTAGGCATTTTATTTCAACAAAACTTCATAGCAATTATTTGTTTTCTACTAGCAAAACTGTTACCTAAATCCACCTGAATAAAACCAAAGTCATGGTTTTTCAGCGACAAAATTTTATAAACGAAAGTAAGTAGCCCCTGTGAGTCTAACAAGTGTTACCTAGTCTAAAAAAATATAGTATGTTCAATATAACAGCGAGATTTGAAATTTTGAATATTTGAAATATATGCCACTTCTTTCGTAAAATAAGCATATCGAATACCATTTGAGATAAAATTTTGGTCAGCAAAATTTTCTCCTCTTACATTTAAGTTTTGTTTTCTGCCAATTTCGCTCATGACATTTTTTTTAAAACCACTCGCCTAACAACCCGAGGTTTGATTTAAAAAATGTTATTCGCAAAATTATTATGATTTATTATTCTTGATTAATTTTCGATAAAAGAAAATTACTTTTGCCGTCTTCAATCTTCTGTTCAGAAGCACCATTTCTCGATTAGCAATTTGCCTATTTACTATTCCAAAAGAGAAGCAAATGTTCATACCTACATTTTCAGTAGAAATCCGAACCTTTATTGCAAAAATTTATGAATTGCAAATCTTGTTAGAATCTTTATTTTTAAATGTTCAGGACTAATACAAGCGATTCCGCTGAATTGTCACAATTATGCTTTAAAGTTTAAAGAGAACACATTACACTGACTACGAGTGCAGGAGATTAGATCACAATTTTCCACTTAACCTCGATCCAGGGTTAGTTCTATTTAAAATAACCTTGCTTGTAATAGCATTTTCGCTTGCGAATCATTCTCATTCACTAGAATTGGAATGAATAGCAAGTTCCTTTTCCTAAAGTGCAGTACATATAAGGACAAACTTTAGATTTCCTTTCGATTTTTTTTTTATTAAAATGGTAGCGGATAAAAAAACTTTTACATTAGACATTGGCAAGCACTTTTAAATAAAGATTTTTAACGTTATTAGTAAGGTGTCTAAGTTGTTAAGAGATTGATTTTATTGGCAAATAAGTTTATTACTGTTATTATCATTATTATTATTACAATTGTTATTATATTTAGCTCAGTATTTCACTGCGTATTAATGTCTGATTAAAAAATGAATCGGTTCCACTTAGTCAGCTTTAAAACTTCCTTATTATGTGGCACGTTTGCAGCAAAATGGCTTGTTGAGTTGTTTGTATTACTAAGTTTTGCAGCTGAAGTTTTCTTTAAACATTCTGCTTAGGATTTGATTTGTTCTTAGGTTCCATGTGTTCCTTAAATCATATGCCTGGTTTTCGTGCTTGGAGTCCTTTTCTTCTTATGTTGTCTGCATATTATGCAAAAGGGAGACAGCGATGTCAATTATAATTCCCGATTTTTCAGTTTGGTTTATGAGAACTTTGTCTGGTATATTAAAGTCAACCGTTTGGTCCGTAGTAATGGGCCTGTTCCAATACAGGACCACATTTGTCGATCCCATTACAAGTAGTAAGGTCGGGCTGTTTTGTCAATGAGTTTGTATCTAATAACTCTCGCCACCTGGTTATTTCGGCCCAGGTATGAACTGTTCGAAAGTGGGCAGCACCCTGCTCTAAAGTCTTCGATTGTTTCACCCACGTTTCCATATCGCCTACATTTGTTAATTATATCACGTCTCAAGATGTATATTTCATAATTTAGCGTTACTATTATTCTGTCCTGCATAGCCATAACAAACGCCTCGGTCTCCGTATATAGATGTCCAGACCTCAACAACTTCAATAACGCCTCCTTATCTATACGTTCCAAATTCATCAGTTCTGGACATCTACGGGAAGTGTTCCAGTCATTCGTCTTTATACTCTATTAGTATTATTGTATTTCCAGGTAATTCGTTAGGGTCACTCAAATTTAGTGGTGCAAGTGCAAACCTTTTATCAAATTTTGCTATCAGACCAATGATCTCGATTCCTGATGTCAGTAGTTTCCTTTTCATGTTGTTCTCCATATTAAGGCAAACGTTTTTAAATTTAATTAATCCCTTTCCACCGTTTTTGGGTGGAATATAGAGTCGGTGTACCGATGAGTTTGTGTGCAGGCACCTGAATCTGGTTAATATCCCTCATATCAGCCGGTCCAGTTCTTCTAGGTCAGTAACTGATCATTTAACTATGCCAAAAGAGGAGGTCAATACTGGGATGGCCCAGCAATTTAGAGCCTTACATAAGTTGCCCCCAGATAGCTTCGGGTTCAGTAGTTTTGTGATTGTGCATTTGTACTTTTTGGTGAACTCACCTTTAAAAATAGAGTGCTCAAGTTTTGTCTGCTTTAGTTGCAAATGTTGGATATTGCAGATGTTTTGTTGGAGGTCGCTGGTAGTTCCTCATCTTATGCTTACCGTCGCGCATTTGTCAAGTGCTTTATTATTATTATTATTATTATTATTATTATTATTATTATTATTATTTTTATTGTTATTATTATTATTCTTTTTGTACTCAGCTTAGAGCTGGTATGATTTACCTATCCCGGATACTAAGTATCAAAAGGCTTCGGCTCAAATTACATCATAAAATTGCGTACTGTATGGCAAGTAGGTAATCAATATAACAATCTTCTGGATGTCAGAGAAGGTGGTTTTGGGTAGTCCCAGTTTGGCGAGGCTGTCATGCAAGGTATTAGGCACTATGCCGTTTAATGATATAATAACTGGAACTATTTCCACTTTTTCGCAATGCCACATCTGTTTAATCTCAATGGCGAGATCTGCGTACTTGGTCATTTTCTCGTGATGTTTGTTGAGAATGTTGTGGGTGTTCGGTACGGCTACGTCGACGAGAAGGACTGAGTTGACTCTTCTATCCACCACCACTATGTCATTATTATTATTATTATTATTATTATTATTATTATTATTATTATTAT